>JAQZBX010020062.1:0-33319 GCA_029593785.1 Cabassous unicinctus
TTATTTATTTATTTTATTTATGTCCGCCTCCCCACCCCCCCACCCGCCTTCCCTAGATTGTTTTCTCATCCGTCTGCTCATTGTTTTGCTCACCTTCTCCAAGAAGCATCAGGGACCTCCCATATGAGAGGTGAGTGCCCAATGGCCTGAGCCACATCCGCTTCCCATGGGCTGCGGTGTCCACTGGCTTGTGGCATCTGCTTGGTGCAGAGGGGGCAGCGTCTAGCTCATTGTGGTGGGGGCAGTGTCTAGCTTGTTTCTTGTTTTTTGTTTTTTGCGGCGGGGACGGCGTCTAGCTTGTTGCAGGGAGAATGGCATCTGCTTGTCTTCTTTTTTTAGGAGGCACCGGGACCTTCTATGTGGTAAGCGGGTCCCCAACTGGATGAGCCACATCTGCTTCCCTTCAAGTCTTTTTTTAATCTATATTATGTTACTAAATCCCCCTCCTCCCATTCCTCTTGCCTCCTCCTCCATAAACTTTCCATGCCCCTTGTCTGGACTTCACTTTGACTGGCTTTTTCTATGATTGTCTCCAAGTCACCTTTCTGGTCTCAGCTTATATGTCACCTCCTCAAACATGTTTTCTTAATCTGTATAATGCATATAATTTACTCTCATAATATTTGTAGAATGACTGTAGGAAGGAAAGAGGAATAGTCCACAAGCTCTTTTAAAGCAGAGATTAGTTCTTTAATTTCTATATATCACAACGCTCTAGCTAGAGGCCTGGTGTAGAGCTGGGGCTCAATAAATATTGTTTGAGTGAATGAATACATGACCAGAGAATTGTCTGCAAATGTGAAGAATTTGCAGCCACAGGAGACAGAAGAAGAAGCAGGGACCAGAAAGTCTGATTGATAAAGCTGGTGTATCCATCAACCGCAAGATTCCCTTTTGATTTTGGTTGCTATTTGTAACAGGGAAGTAATACTACTTAATGTGCACATGGCTGAAACTAGACCAGTGGTTACATTTCTTCTCTCCAGGCAGCACAGTCATGAGGCTTTTCCCTGGTCTTTCCAAATGTACCCTACAAGTGCTCCGCAAAGAGTACTTGGCCATAAAAACTCCTGCAGTGAAAATTATCTAATTTTCTCCAAGGTTTCTGTTTGTATCAACCTGTATTATTATGATCAGTGATTTCTCTGTTGTGCTCATAGGGATCTCGCTGAGGAAGGGCAGATGGATACTTAGAAAAGCTATGCTCTTTTCACCACTCTGGACTACTTTCCTCTAGCAATGATCGATGACCGTCTTCAGACATTTCATAGTTTTGCGTCATACCATGCGGTTCATTTTTTTTCTGCTTTGCACATAAAACCTGATCCACAAGATTATTGGTCAGAATAAAAGACTCATACCAATGGATTTTGCTTAAAGGTTGAGGCCCTGAGTCTAATTGCTATGACTCATGTTTGACTCCCCTGAGTCCATGTGTGACCTCAAGCAAGATGCTTAACCTCTTAAGGACGCCCACCCATAATGAGAACATAATAATGCTGACCTCACGGGATTTTTGTTTGTATTAAATGAAATAATTCATGTCTAGTACTTAGCTTACTACCTAGAAATGAGTAAGGGCTCTTGCTATTAGCTGGGTATTTGCTATTATCATTATCAACTTGATATTCGGTTCTCAGTTGTTGAGAGAAACCCTTAAGTTTCATTACTCTATAATGAAACACAAGGATGAAAGGAAGCATAAGACTTCTTTCTTCTCCACAACGCATAGGAATTCCCCAGGGATGAGGACAAAGTGAAATTGTCTTCCTTCCCTTATCAGGAAAAGTTTCTTCACTGTTGTACTGAGGAGAACCCGGTATGTTTTATGTTTTGCTAAGTCATTGTGTGGTACTTTTTATCTATAACTAATAGCCTTTCAAATGCATTCTGAACCAACCTTAGGTTTGTTAACACTGTTAAAAGGCAATATCATTTAAATAAATTAGAGTAAGAGAAAATGAAAACACTCACAATGAAAAGAGATTAATCTGCATTTAAAACGGCATTTTAACAATCCTTCAGAAAAGCCATTCTCAAGCCAATCTTATAACAAAGTGTGTATGTACGCACACATGTGAATATACTAAATAAAGTCCAAAGACCAACATGGCTGAAAGCATACTTTCTGTAATACCTTCCAAAATGTCTCAATCTCATCTTCACTTGAAATGTAATATACCCAAAGCAAAGCATTTCATGTTGAGGGAAATAAGCCAGACACACAAAAAACAAACATTATATGATCTCACTAATATAAAATAACTAGAATATGCAAGTTCACAGAGACATAAAGTAGATTACAGGGTACCAGGGCAGGGGTGGGGGATGGGGAGTTAATGCTTAATGTTTACAGAGTTTCTGTTTGGGATGATGGAAAAATTTGGGTGAATGTAATTAACACCACGGAATTATATACTTGAAAGTGGGTAAAATGGAAACACTACGATGTATTTATGTTACCACAATAAAAAATTTTTTAAAACCCAAAGCATTCATGAAATTACGATTCAAAATACTCTATCTCCTTAACCTGCTTTGAATATTTATTATTATATTATAGATTTGTTGGCTTATTTGTGGTCTGTTTCCCTTACTAGAATTTAAGTCCTCTGAAGGCAAGGAATTTGTCTGTCTGCATTATAGTTATATCTTTCGAAATAGTAGGGTCTCAAAACGTTTTGTGGAATGAGTTAACGGTCCTTAAAATCTGTATCAATATTGAAGAAACATATATTTGTATACACAGCACAGACTCTAGACAAATCACCAGCTGGATTTAATATAAGCAGTAATGTAGTGAGATGTAAATAATAATATGAGCTTGGAGATCTGAGATCTAGACTTGGTTCTGCCATCAAATGTGAAACTTTAGGCAAAGAAAGTATGACTTTTTCACATGTCAAATGACAAAGATGGTAACTTGAGCCTTTCTTGGCTGTTCTTGATTCAGTTCACTAAAAATAATATTTTGTTTATTCCCTATTATCAGACTAAGATCATTTCTTTTGTGGAGTAAGGGTTAGGATGTGGGGAAGGAGTTAGGTAGTGGGGAAGAGAAGTCGGCATCTTTACATAAATCTTTACACTCAGGAAGTTATTAGTGATGATCAGGAAAGATGAATGCTGAGGTCATTTTCTTAGTCTATTACTACCTACAAATAAGGAGTTTCCACTTTTGATTATCTGTTATGTAAAGTAGAATGGTAAGAACTCAAAGCAGAATCTAACTGAAATTATAGAATGTAATAGAGTTGATTATAGTACAAAGAAGGATTTCAAATGGTTATAAATTTATCATTTGAATGAAGTGTTGCTAATTTGGGCTTTTTTATTAAAGTTTACGGAAATACAAAATTAAGCATATACAAATATAGACCTAATCCCCCCCCCCCATTTATTATTCCATTGGTTGAGATTGCAACTGGTTTTAATAATGGGCTTCCTTTGCTCCAAAGTTCAATGAAAAGCATAAGCTGCAATTTTCATATTTTCTGCTTGCTGAAGAAAACTTTGCAGCCATCTTACACCCATGGTAGATGTATGTGTGGCCTCATAGTAAGTTGTGATTAAGTGCTAGTAAAGCATAATAAGTTGTTGTCTACACGTTTGGAAATCCAACACTACTTAATATGACCTGGAAAGAAATAATAGAGATCAGAGTAACAGACACTTCACTTCAAAAAAAAAAAAAAGAAGGATCCTTTTGCATAGAATTCCATTGTTGAAATGTCAATTGTAATGTGTTTTAATCCTTTGAAGTGAAATTATACCATAAAATTTCCAACTAAATAAAAATAGTATCAAAATTCACATTAGTTCCAGGACTGAATATATTCTACTCTAGAACAAATCTCCCTTGCAACCATCTCATATTTGGACAGAAAATCACTTTCCATGATATGCAAAGGCTGGACTATAGAGCACTATTTCAGCAGAAAAGAATGTGACATTTCTGAAAGCCCTAGTAACCACAAAACATACAATAATTAGAACAGAAAATTAGAAGGATAATGTTGTGTTGGGGTCAAAGAAGCCTGAAAAAGGGATTTCTCACTTCATACTCCCTTTTATCCAATAAAAAAACACATTTGTTATGCTAATGGTCAAAATGATTTTTAATTGTGATTTCTAGTTAACTATTCTATATGTTCTGTGCATTACATCATTAAAACTCAACTATAACAAACGTCATTAGAAGAGAACTAGAAATGAACTGTGGGTCATAGTTATATAGACAGTGTTTCTGAGACAAACAGCAAAAAGGAAAAGACAAGGCCTGAAGTGGTATCATCACCACATGAAACATATTAGCCCATTTTCATGGATAATATTATTTCTGAGTGGCCTTAAACCCTTACATGAGAGGCAGCATTGCAAAGTAGAAAGAATATGGAACCCCGAGATCAAATTCAGACTCTGCAATTTCTAGTGAGGAATCTGAGACAAATCACTTTGCTGTCTTTCCTGTTGGCAAAAACTGCAATACTACCTCCTGCTCAAAGGCTTGCTGCAAGGATTAAAGGAAAGCGTCTGTCACTATTCCTAGTATGTAATTGATAATCAATAAATATTAGTTTCCTCTTTTTATTTTCTAAAAATATGAGACAGTCCAAGAAAATCCGAGTGTTTTCCATGCCTAGTGCACAAAAATTTGAACATTTAAAGCATTAAATAGCTTGGGCTTGACAGCTATGCATTATCTTTAATCAGACGGGTTTTATTTTTAAATAATAAACTCAGGACTTTTGATGAAAATAACAGACAAAATCATTTTTGAATTCCCAATTTAATGGGCTACAACCACATAAACCATCACTCCCCAAAACTATAAAAACTATTTTATTTATATATAAGTAATATATTTAAATATTAAAATCCAAAAGTCTTCTAGTAGTTACCTTAATACAAATAAGACATATAGAATTTTTAGACAGAAAATGAATTCTGGCTATTGTTTTGCAGTTTGTGAGCATACATCTGTGAGGCGAAACTGACTTCAACATGGTGCTAAAGGCAAGATTATGAAGCTTTTTTCTTCATTTCTTGAACTTCACCATCATTCTAAACGATTAATGTTTAAAAGCCAAATTTAGTTTCTCTTGAAAGGATCCATAACGTGTTAAAGCTGAAAGCTATCACCAGGGACAGCAAGTCTTAACAAAGGGAAAAGAGTCTACCCCCCTTTTTCCAGCTTCTCTGTGCTCAGCACACTATCAAATTCCCAATAAATGCTTGTTGAAAGAATGAATAAATGAATGAATGACTTAAAAAAAACACCACTTCCCACATTTTAAACTGAAGTCTGTGAAGGTGAATTACTTGTATTTGTTGATGTCATACCTAAAGGAAACATAGTAGGACAACACAGAACTGTACAGAAGGGTTAGGTAAATGCCTTTGTGCATTTGAAGAAAAGGATTAGTTGTAAGTAAACCATCCAGAAAAAGGAAAATTCCTAAAATCATTGTAAAAGGTGCCAGTTGTTGAATTTGATCCAAACATTCTGGGATACAAAG
The DNA here is from genome assembly GCA_029593785.1 of Cabassous unicinctus. Classification (NCBI taxonomy): domain Eukaryota; kingdom Metazoa; phylum Chordata; class Mammalia; order Cingulata; family Chlamyphoridae; genus Cabassous; species Cabassous unicinctus. The sequence goes on from JAQZBX010020062.1 coordinate 5,520, forward strand.
ATGAATATGGCACTTGCCTTCAAGGAGTTCACAATCTGATGAGAGCCATTAACCCATAAACAACCAAAAACAAATGTATATAAAATTGGAGGTATGTATAAAATATATAGATGCATGTAAAAACACTGCATTCTCAGAAGCAGAGCAATCAATGCTGCTTTGGGGAACTGGGTATAGGCAGAAAGGGAGGTGTTGAAATATGCCTCTAAGGGGTCAGTTTAACTGGATAATAAAGATGAGCCAGATGTTACTCATCACCAAAGGTGAGGAAGAACATTCAGGCAGCAGATAGAGGATGTGGAACAAAAGCAGAGTCCCAGAACAGTTTAGAGAAAGGCAGGGAGATTAGCATAGTGGAGAGCAGACTACAGGTATTTGGTGAGGGGCAGGGAGAGGTGAGGAGAAGGGGAGGGCCTCGTTTGCCATATGGAAGAGTTGGATTTTATATCACAGGCCAGGGGTTTTCAAATGACAGAGTAGAGCACCCTCAGGGCCTGCTGTAAACTAAAAACTGCTTAGCTTTTATCAGTTAAGACATCCACTTCAGATTTCCTCAAACAAACAAAAAGTTCTAAAAAACTCTGTTATAGGCAATGAGCCTGTGAAAGGCTTTAAGTTTGAATAATGAGATCAAATTTCCATTTTAAGAAGTCACAGTCTGGACCTTCAGTGGAGATGAAAGGAGCCCAAAGCTAGATCCTGAAAACAATTAGGACTTGCCAGGTGAGAGATCTGTGGGGCCTATTCCAAGACAGCAGCAGGTAGGATTCCATTGGAATAGGAATTGAGTCATCTCTATAACAAGTACACATCTCCTTGGAGTAAATTAAATGACTAAAGATTAAGAAGCAGATGAGGAATGGTCCCAGGTTTTGGCTTGTATTTTTGCATGTGTAAAGGCATTCTCCATCATATTAAGAAATAAAAGAAGAGGATCCAGGTTGGGAGAAAATAAAAATTAGTTGTAGTCCATCTAAATGAAGATGTGTACTCAAGGGTTGGACATAAACGTGTGGAATGTGAAAGAAAGCTGGACTGAAGATACAGCTTTGATGACATAGAGTGTGTGTTTTTAGCTATAAATATGTATTAGATCACTTAGGGAAAGGATAAGAACATGAAAGCTCAAAAAGTGTTCTACTTTTTTTAAGGGGTAAGCAGAGGAAGAAAAGTCTGTGGGAAAAACTAAGTAAGAAAAGTAGGAAAGAGGAGAACTAGGACACCATAGTGTCACAAGGATAACAGAAGTTTCAAGAAAAGGGACAAACACTGCAGAAAGATCAAAGAAGACATGCATTGAGGAGGATCTATCGAATTTGGCAAGGTGCAGGCCCTTGGAGACCTCAGCAGGAACAGATCCATTGATGGTATGGTGAAAACAGAAATGGTGTTACAGTTGAAAAGTCAGGAATTCACTGGATGGAAAGAAGGCAGTGGGATTCCACTTAGAGGGAAAGGCAGGAGCAATAATACAGATTTGTGAGGGTGCAGAGCTTGTCACAGGCCTCAAGAAAGCCAACATGGCTTCTGTCGGCTGTAGAGAAATACTAGTTAGTTCAAAATTTCCACTTATCTATGAGACCAATACTGCCTTATAAGAAGGGTATTGGTTATAAGGACCAAAGGGTTTTTAAAGGAGACAAGGAAGTAATTTTGGAGGGAAAAAAATGAATTGATAGACTTCAAGTTTAATAACTGCTTTATAACTTTGTCTATTAATTCTGAATTCATTTCATATGTTGCCATGACTGTAGAAATTAGATCAAACTAATGAGAAATTCCAACATCAAAATGCTGCATGCTGGCCACAACCAGGAGTTCCTGGTTGGTGCCAGGATTAGGCAAATCTCCGTGCTCTTCTGTCTTGAAAGTAAAAGAGATGAAACACTAAAGCATTCTGAAAGTTATAAAGCAGGGCAAAGAACATGTAAACAACTGTTTCCCAACTAGGGAATAGATGAAAAACACCATGGTCATTCTGCCGTTAACAGTGAGAATTTTTTCAAAGGTCAAGGGCTAACAGATTTATTAAATTTGGGGAGGAAAGCAATGTCCTACTTTATCTAACCATGCTCAGTGAGAGAAACAAGTGAACCTTACTTTTCAAGGACTCTTTTTTCTTCCCCCAAGAAGAGCTGTGCTTATTCACAGAACTCTTCTTTTTCTAAAAAATCAAGAATATAACTTAAGGATTTCTAGTTCCTTTAATTGGGTAAAAAGCCTATGATCTTTATTTATGAATGAACACATTTCTAAATATATTGCTCAAAAAAGTTTAATTCTTCCAACTGTGTTTTATTTAACTAGTTATAGCCTCCCCTTACCCAAATCCAGAGTCTTACTACTGGTTTGGTGAGAGTTGACTGATAAAAGTAGGTAAAATCTGTAAATTCCATGAAAGCAGATGGCTGTGTCCCCAGGGTTTCCTAGATGCTCAGTAAACTCTCTTTCTATTTTTTAGAGAAGTTGTGGGTTTACAGACCCATCATGCATAAAACACAGGATTCCCACATACCACCCTATTAGTAATACCTTGCACTGGTGTGGTTTTTTTTACAACTGATGAATAAACTCTTACTGAACTGAATTAAGTCATATACAAAAAATATTGGCCGAAGTTTGGCTAATTCCAGTCATGATGTCATTCTATTTTCTAAAAATACTCCCCACATTTAATGAAGATTAAAGAACTCGATAATTATTCATCTTGAAAATAGATTTTCTTTGGATGTAATTGATCAATTGAGAAAATTTATCATTATTTAGACAAACAGGAAGGCATGATATCCAGATGTAGATGCCGAGAAGGCTGGAAAGGTAACATACAAGAGGTAAACCTGCTGATGTAGTGAATACAGAGAGTTGGTGTGAGCGGAGGGGCAGGCACAGCTTCACTGCTCCAGGCTGCTGTGCTGGGCGGTATCTGTTCCCAAGTCACTGGATTTTTTTAAGAGAAATGAAAAATCTGGATTTGGAGGCTACATCTTCCAGTTTTTAATTATTAACTCAATAGCTTTTTAAAACAACATGTGATCAACAACCTCTGCTCTAGGTAGACACTCAGCAACTAAGGTGTTAAGACATCAAATCCATTAAAAGGGGATGGACAATTTTAATGAGCGGATTGTGTGTTCGGCCTGTGCCATCTGAATTACAAATGAGCTTTCTCACTAACAAGGGCATAAAATAAACAGTGTATGTCTGTAAAGAGCTATTGTCAAATTCTCTTATTTCATCCCCTTAGCTGCAGTGGTCTGCAAAGTTGAACATCAAAATGATTAAGAAGAAAGGAAAATGTAGAGAGTCTTGCATAATTCATGATTGCAGCTGAGTCTGAGAGGCTCATTGTCCTGAAGGACAAATACCTTACACATTACAACAAACAATGAAAATTAAGTTAAAATACACTTAAGTGAAAAGATATAAACTGTAAGTACTTTCATTATTGGAAGCACCCGCAAAAGAGTTCATTCCTGCTAATACCAATGAACAAGTCGCTATGTTTTAGATTCATTTTATGAAATAACATCATTAAATATGGGGAGGGCATATTTGTGCAGTTCATCCATGACATATTCCTTCCACATGGCTGGACAGAAGGTATTATCATTTTTCCATCACATGAGAACCACATCAGACCTCATTCCTGGGCCAAAGAGCCCGGGAGTAGAAACATCACATGTGCTGCCAACTTTTGTCACACTTCAGTGGGAGGATTTAGGATAATTTACTTTAGCTATGGGTGTTTCCCTGACAAACATTGTCAGTCTGTACCATGCAGTACTTTCAAGACTCGATTTTAATAACTGTGTGTTTAGCTCAGTGCATGTATTTGTGTGTGGGTGTGGGGGTGTGTGTGTGGGGGTGGGTGGGTGGGTGTTTGTATGTGTTTCTCAGCACAGTAGAAAGCATTATAGGCAAAAAAGATCTAGATTTGAATCCTGGTTTTGCCACTCATTAACTATACAACCTTAGATAAATCGTTTATTCTATCAGAGCCACAGTTTTCTTATCTGAATGTGAAAACTGGCAATAGGAAAGTCAGGTATTGTGAGAATTCCATGAAATAATTTATGTGAAATATCTACCACTCTAGGCCTGCCCCATCCCCTAGCCTTGCTAGGAAATATGTAGGTTACTGTATTTTGGAAGGCCAAGCAAGGAGTTGGGCCTGCAAGCTCATGGGTTTTAGCTCTATACTTTATTTGAAGTGTGTAACTTGGGGTGGTTACTATGCACCCCAGAACCACATTTCTAAAATGGTTAGAATTTACCTCATGGGATTGTTGTGAATATCAAATGAGAAGGTATATTCAAAGTGTCTAGTTCGTTGTTGGATTCGGTAAGTCTTATTTTCCTTCCCTCTCCATCTCCTCATATCCAACCCCCATGAAGTTTAGAAGCTTTATAACTGAAATCATATTTTTAAAAAGCCATTCAAAATGTCACTTTTTAAAACCCATGCATTCCTAGATGAGCTACTAATTATTTTTCATGATAATGACATTAGAAACTTAAACTTCTCTTTTCCAGGAGAAAAATAAAGAGAAAATAATTTTTTGTCATGTATTTAGTCTCATACCAATACCCCTTATATAATTTCAATGTTGATTTCCTCATTGTAACCAACATGCAACAAATAATTTATAGTCCTATTAAATTGAGAGAGATTAAACATCAGGTCCTTTTAACTATTTGAATTGTATTTCTCTTTTAAATCATGAAGGTATTTTTTTGTCTTTTTTGAGCAAATCAGTTTTTCTCTGGTGATTATGGCTCTGTAAGGTACGGAACAGTACTTTGTTTCAAATAGGCAAAGTAACATTCTCTAAGATGGAAAAAAAAAGTCATCCATTTGAAATATTTTCAAAGCATACATAAATACATTAATGGTGTTTCTCTCCGTGAAATAGGGTTTTGTTTTTGTTTTTGCTTATCTGTGTTTTCTATTGAAAAAGAAACATTAATTTTTATAAAACATTTGAAAAATAACTTGTGTCAATTCAGCAGTTTAACAGACATTTGTCTCATATGACACCTCCTTTTCTTGGTACGTGCTCATTGCTATTATTGTCAGGTTAAGAAGTGGAGCCCCAGGAAGCCTCTTTTTTTCTTAAATAAAAAGAAAAATTCAGCTCAATGTATAACCCTACTGAAGCCTTGATGCACATGACCCAGTCTCAGAGAAAGAGCAGGAAACAAAAAATAATTTCAAAACAGTAAACAGGTTACATAGTACATAGCAACATTTCGCCTTTTCTCTCTCTTCCCCTTCTCTCATGTCCCATCGCTATTCCTGTATCTCTTTTTTCTAAATTCACCTAAAAATGATTCCCCGCCCAAGGATCCACTTCTTTCAACTGTTTCTCTTTCTTCTTTTCTCTTTGGTTCCATCTCTCTCATTTTCCAAATTCTGTTTCAGCAAACCTCAAATAATAACTAACAAGAGAACTTAGAAGCAACTTAGTGGGAAAGCTACAACTTTCCTGATCAGCTAGGGCAAAGAAAAAACTATACATGCCATATGCAAATATTTCTAAATCATAAAGTTAAACGATTTGCGGCAGTAGTGACACAAGCAGGGCTGGTCAGATCTTGGCCTTCAGCTAAGGAGGGATCTAGAAGATACTGAAGATAGAGGCAGGTTTGTACCTAATCTGGATAGTCCAGTGAAAGAAGAAATGATAGGAAGGCACCACTGACCTTGGAATGATTGCAGAGACCAGAATGTTAATAGTGAGGCTCCAGGGAGCAGTTTCAACTCAGAACTTTAATATTCTTCATTCACCAAAACATTACCAAGCACCTTCTGCACATAGGGCACTATGCTAAGCACGGGTAAACAAAAGTAAACAAGATACGGTTCTTGCCCTGAAGAACTTAAAACTAAATAGTCATGTCAGAAAAGTATAGGCAATTTCAACCCAGAATCTTAATAGCTACAGCAAATGTAAACAGAGTATTTGGAGAGTATATAGATATAGAATCTATCCCAATCTTAAGATAACAGGAAAGGCCTCCTGAAAGAAGTGATGCCTGAGCTGCTATATTGAAGAAGGATAGGAGCTAGTTAAATGAAAAATGAAGCAAAGAAAAAAGTAACAACATATTGCAAAGGACAGAAATAGAGGGTCTAGAACTTAACTCCTAAGGACCTGCTGGTGATTCATATACCTATGTTCACAATGCTTATTAAGCCAAAAAAGTTCAGAAAAGAGTCAAAAATATAAGAATTGCCTTACTACCATTCATTCATTCATTCTTCTAACAAATGGCTATTGTCATATACTATATTTAAGAAATGGCATTCATTGCTTTCATCCAGATCCTATTAAAACTTAGCAATTTTCCCGAAACAAGTTTGAAGTGAAAGCAGATGACTGATTTTAACAAAGAAAATACTCATTTCTAGATCAGCACCTAATTTCCTGATTTCTGCAGAACACAAGTACTAAGAAATTTTCCATGGGGAAAAAAAAACAGTTTGTGATTTTTAAAAAGGGGGAAATGCTACATATTATCCCTACTGCTACTGGATAGTGATTATTCATATTAGCATATTTAATGTTCTGAGAAGTCCTGAGGTAAACAGACTTTTTAGCCACAGATTAAAGGAGGGTTAATTAGCATATATGTAGCCAGTGGGCTAGAATCGCTATTCAGTGGGCATGTGATAAGTGCCTGTGAGTTTACGTAGTTTTCACTGAAAACCCTTGAGAACATCCTTTACAGGACTTAACCCCAAGACCTCATCATCTAAAGAATAACTTTTGCATCTCAGGAAACAATGAGATTGACCACCATTACTGCTATTTATTATTCTTAAACAATGTATTTCATGACCATGTCCCTTCTGAAAAATAGACTACATATCTGTGATGGTTGATTTTATGTGTCAATTTGGTTAGGTTATGGTGTCCAATTTTTGGTCAAGCAAGCACTGGCCTGATTGTTACTGAGGAGTTAAATCATTAGTCAGTTGATTGCCTCTATGGCTGATGACATCTACAATCAACAAAGAGACAGCCTTTGGCAACGGGAGAAGTTACAACCTCTCAGTTGAAGGCCTTAAAGGGAGAACTGATGATTTCAGCAGTCAGAAAGAAGAATTCCTATCTCTACTTCAATCAGCCAGCTTCTGGGGAATTCATTGAAATCTCCATCAAAATTCCCAGCTTGTGGCTTACCCTACAGAATTAGGACTTGCCAGTGCCCTTGGTCGTGTGAACCAATTCCTATACTAAATCTCATAATATTTACACACACACACACACACACACACACATATCCTATAGGTTCTATTTCTCTGGAGCACTCTGACTAATAAAGTATCTCAAATAAGGGGGAACATAGTGTAATTCTGCTTTACCGGCATGCCTGCTTGCTTGCCTTTTAAGTTACTCCATATGTGTAGGGATAAACTTGCTTTGTAGTGTCCAAATACATTAAAAGTAGGTTGTGATTTACAGTCTCCATGACCTGTAATTTCTAACCTGAGAAGAGAAATAAAAAAGGTCAAAACTCTTCCTCTTTTTTGGTAAGGTGCTTTATTTTTCTTTAAAAAGAAAAATAGCATTATTTGTTTGGGAAGGTACTGTGGGCAAGCCCTCATCATCTAGCCCCTTTGTCAAGTGAGTCATGTGATCTATGAGGGTCCAGGACTTCTCAAATGTCCAAAAGGTGGTTTCTGAGGCAAAGAGCAGGTAATAGGAGTATTACCCGGTACTGAATTTGATAGAGGTTGAAACATGAATGAAACTCCCTGATCATCTCTGTGTCTTGGGGTTTTGCAGTTTCGATCTCATTGTCTAGAAAAGATTAATTATAATCTGATCTTTCCTGGAGAAAGGAATTAATAAGAAATCTATAATTTTGGTAGACACTAGAACACCTCTATAAACTTTCTATGCAAACTTTATGGTAAGATTTAAAATTATCTGGAAGAAGGGGATATCACTCCTATATTCCTTGCCCTTAGCACAGTGTCTGGTACAGAGTGGGCTACTGGTAAATATTTATGGAGGGAGAGAGGAAGTGAAGAAGGAAAGAGAGGCTTAGACATCGAACATGAAGGCTGCCACTTTTAAAGAAAAATAATGCTATGACTCCAGCTGGCTACAAAAAGAAAGTAAAGAGATGTTCTAAGACAACTTTGACCTCTTTGAGAAACATATTGCTTTTACATTAATTGAAACACAGAGTAGAACTGGACCTACTGAGAAAACGTCACATAATTTTAATTATAAATAATATTCATTAGACTTGATTAGTATTGACAAAATGAGGCATCCTCTGCTTCACTGGCCATTCTCATAGGGGATCCTATTATTTTCCCTTGTGTAACACCAAGCTGGCACACGAGCATAAGGAATCATAGATATGGTTACCAGAGGCTGTAGTGGAATGAATGAGTCACGGTTACAGCACAGTGACATATTTATGTACTTGACATATTCTTGAGGTTCAAAATAACTTTATGAAATTTTCAGAGTTGTTAACTTTGAATTCAGGGTTGTTGAAACACTAAAATTTTGATCATTCATGCATCCATTTTATTAATCAGTACATTTTCAGTTACAAGTAGTAGAAACCCAAATCAGACAGCCTTATGCAAAAATAAATATAAAATAAAACAAAACAGGGGGAGGTGTTGTTTTGGCTCACTTCATTAAGTCCAGAATAAAGCTGGCTATAATTGATGTCAAGAAATACTATTAGGAATTTGTAGATGTCCATTTCTCAGCTTTCCTTTCTTATCTGTTGGCTTCATAGCAAGCAGACTCTCTCCATGCGGTAGTAAGATGGTTTCCAGCAGATTCAGGCTTATTTGCTTCCATCGTAGTAAGTCCAATATGAAAGAGAGGTGTTCTTTCTTAATAATACCAACCTAAAAGAATTTGGCCAGACCTGGAGGGCCCATCTCTAGAGCCTAGAGTAAGAGTAGGGAAATGTGGTTCCTCAAAGAAAAGTCAAGATGATAATACATTAGAAGAAGGAAAATGGATACCAGATAGAAAAAAACAAATTGCTGCCTGCTAGGCATACTCTACATTCTTGTGGAATAAGTCAGGGCTATTGAATTATATTTTAATTGTTCACAGACAATTCATTGTGTTTTGCTTGAAATGCTATTAAAATTCATTCTTTTTTAAATCTGGAAAATAGTTGGGTGATTATCATTGAAGATGGACTGTGATTAACAGAGCAAATATGAGAACGTTCTCTCATGAACTATAACAAATATATAATACTAATACAGGGTGTTAATAATAGGGTGGATTGGGGAAAATACACCAAACATAAGATATGGACTATAGTCAGTAGAATTATTTTGATGATGCTCTTTCATAATTTATAACAAATGTTTCATAACAATGCAAGGTATTGGGGTGATGTATGGGAGCCTTGCATGATGTTATGCATGTTTCTTTTGTAAGTTCACAACTTTCACTATTCACTTATTGCTTATGCATGTTCATGTATGTGTGATATACTTCAATAATTTTTTTTAAGATTTTATTTTTATTTATTTATTTATTTCACCCCACCCCCTCACTGTGTCTACTGATTGTGTGCTCGTCTTCCTTTTTTTTTTAGGAGGCACCAGGAACCCAATCTGGAACCTCCCATGTGGCAGGGAGGCACCTAATTGCTTGAGCCACCTCCACTCCTTGCTTTGTTGTGTCTCACATTATGTTTTCCTCCTTGTGTCTCTTGTTGCAGCATCTTGTTGTGTCAGCTCACCGCACCAGCCTGTCACATCAGCTCGCTGTCTTGCTCATCTTCTTTAGGAGGCACCAGGAACTGAACCTGGGATTTCCCATGTGGTAGGCAGGAGCTCAGTCCCTTGAACCACATCCACTTCCCAATAATTTTTTAATGAAAAAAAACTATACCATTGGAATGAACAGAGAAGCAGGCAAGTAAGCTTTTCATACCTTTGTGTAATACTCACTGTGGTAATTTAATTTATTGATAAAGCTCCAATATCTAAATATTAACAGTGAGTCAAAGATCAAATATTGTTATTTAAGGCACAAACATAGGAATAGGGAGATTTGGTAAGTATAAATGTCCATGAGCATAGCAATAAAACTACCGACAAGATTGTGATTTTGAGCCCAAATAAAGTTACTTGATTAACCAAAATTTTCTCTTTTTAAAAGGTGAATAATCCACCTTGGTTAAATAAGCAATTTCAAGTCTGTATGGTTTTGATTTTAACTGGTAAATCAAAAAGAACAGTGAGAATATTTTGGCATCAATAAAACTATACCATATTATAGCCTTGCAATTCTGAACAGGTGGCTATTCTCAAAAGTTTACTCAACAATAGCCAAAAAGGCTATTATGTGGAAAGTAATTATAAAACTTATTAAAAATGTAGGTTTATAAATCAAAGTTTCTTCTCATTAATTGAATTTATAATTTTCCCCTCACATGGCAATTTATATATAGTTGGTATTCTCTGTTATCATTTGTTTTTTGTTCTGATGAATTTATTTCCCTATATGACTTAACTATTTTATTATATAACATATTTCTGACCAAATTAGAGCTTTCAGTGTCCTGTGTTCTCTAATATATTGTCATATGGATAGAAGATTGTAGCATGACCTTTGTGCGAATGCAGAGAGAATAGAGATGGCAGTAAAAGGAAAAAAGAGGGAAGCTGTTGCTTTGATAACTTATTTAGAAAAAAGCTACAGGTGAATTTTAACTGGTTATTTAAACTACATTTAATTGACTCGATCTGCATTCTTTTAAACACCAGTAGTTATACTTCTATCATTTTATACAAATTAAACTCAATTTCCCTGAGAAGAGAAAAAAAATTATACAAAACACTTCCTAAATTAAATGTCAAAAATAAGGTCCTGGAATTAAAATGTCTCACAAGCACATGCATATTCACCCAAAGACCACGACAGTGCCAGCACACATTGGCATCCGACCATTTATTGATTCCTAAATCAGAATAATTATACCTACTTGTAGGAAGGTAGAATTTGACGCACAGTTTCAGGCCCTCTGTTGAATTTGCTTGACCTCGTTTCATGGTGGGTCAGTTACAAATAAATAATCCATGCAATATATTGTTTTCTCACACAGAGGTTTGAAAGATGTGCTGCTACCTATACTTTTACAGGAAAATGTGTTAATATTTCCATGTTCATGTTCTTTGGGAATAGATGGCTTTATTATTATGCTTTATTTTCTTAGGGTTTACTTTCTTATTTTCAAACAACGTTTATTATCTGTTTATTTATTATATTAAATTATCTGTTATTTATCTATTTATTATATCTGTTTATTATCTGTGATAATGAATCTATAATTGAAAAATGCATTCCCCCTGGAGATATAATTCATAGCATTATTCCCATTATACAAAATGACACTTTACTTTGAATTTTGAAAAATTTTACAGAGCTGGACTCCCTGGAGCTTCAAGTTTATTTTGACATCTGTTTCATTCATCTGCTTAATAACCAAGTTATTATGAACCAATTGTACTGTCTTTGGAAATGATCAGTGCTGTATTATTCTTAGGTGCAGTGCCTTCTGTTTTCCACCTTCTAGACTTTCATGGAAGTCTAATAACAAAGGACACAAACAAGAATTTGGGGTACAGAATCATAAAATTACTTTCATGAGATCTGCCAGTTATTCAACTAAGATGCCAAGGATTTGGAGAAAAGGAGAAAAGTTCAGTCTACGATCTCCAAATTCTCTTTTCTTAAGCCAAATATGTGCAAATACTTATCTTTATAAACAGTTAGTGAATGTAATGCTTTTACTAATATTCTAGTTAATAGAGTTATCATATATCTTATATGAGAGTTACAATTAAGAAGATATTGGAATCTGAATCAACTAACAGTTATGGAATCCCAGTCTGTACCAGATATTATTCTAGATATTGCCTCATATACAGTCTTATTCAATCTTCAAAATAAACCAATGTAAAATCAAAGGGTCCAGGAGCTTGCTCCAGGCACCAAGCTGGTTAGTGGAAAGTAGGAAATCAAACCTAGGATTTTATTTAATGACCAGCATTCTTCTCATCATTTAATAACTGTTAAGAATAACTGTTGTTATATATTGAGCATCCATTATATGCTATGTACTTTTCTTAATTGTCATGATCTTATGACAATCCTAGATTACTCCTAATTTTCAGATAAGTAAATTGACACTTAGTTTAAGCATTTGCCTAAATTCACCCACAGGTAAGTGGTAAACTTATGATTCAAATTCAAGCCAGCCCTACTGATTCCAACATTTTTAAACTATTTCTATTTACAGTATACTGCCTCCCACTTGTAACCAAAACATACAAAGACTACAATTCATTCAGTCCATATAAGGTGATCAGATGGTAATTCAGGAGCTAACACTTCAAGGTCAATATTAAGGACATCTTTTTCTTTGCTTGATGTAGGTCAAGTACTGGTTTAAGAGCTTTCTGGTTCATAGAGAGCCAGTGTTGTAGTTTGGAGTTATATACTCCAGAAAAACATGTTCTTAATCTTAATTAATTTCTGTGAGTGTGAACCAATTTTAAAAAGAACCTTTGAAGATGTTATTAAAGTGTGTCCAAACTGAATGAGTGGCCCTTAATCCAGTATGGGTGAAGTACTTATAAGCAAAAGAAATTGGACACAGAGAGAGAAACCACAGGAGCTGCCAGAAGCTGCAAGTCAATGGAACCTGGAAAAGAAAGGAGAAGCCGCTGCCATGTGCATTGCCATGTGATGGATGATGGAAAAGCCAAGGAACCCCAAGACTACCAGGAGATACCAACCCTGGAAGGAAGTAAGCCTTCTAGCTTCTGAAACGGTGAGCCAAAATTCTTGTTGTTACTCCAATCCTTTGTATGATATTTGTTTTACAGCAAGAAAACTAATACTGTCAGTAAATATGAATAATAGATTTAAATTTTTATTTTAGTTAAACCTGAATATTTGGCATTATGCACTGGATTTTCCAAATTCTGGTAGTTTGCATAGTGTTTTGTTTTGTTTTGTTTTTTGTTTTTTTGCACAATTTGATTAATAAAAATTGTTATAACTGTGATTGAGTCAGTAGAAGACTAAGCAAACATAAGAAAACACCAAACAGAAAAATATTTAATTTAATTTTGTTACAATCAGGTATGTTAGCAGCCTCATGAATAAAATATATACATCTATATATACATACATACTCATATATAAAAGATGGAACAGGCAGGAAGATCAAAGAAATGAAGGCTGGGAATTCTTAGGGGCTTAACTATAGGAAATAACATATTTTTTATCACCTTTCTTCAGGTATAAATTATATAAAATATAACACACCCACTTTAAGTGTACAGTTCAATGAGTTTTGACAAATAAACCTATATAAAACTACCACAAAAGAGAGCATTTATGTAATCCAAAGTTTCCCTCGTGTTCCTATGCAGTTTTTCCTACTATCTCAGCCCTAAGCAACCACTTTATGTTGATATAGATTAGTTTTGCCTATTCTAGAACTTCAAATAAATGAAATCATTCAGTATGTGCATTTTTGTCTGAGTTCTTTTGCTCACCATAAAGCTTTTGAGACTTATCCATGTTGTTGCAAATATCACTAGTTTATTCATTTATTTGCTGAGCAATATATTACATTGTATGGCTCTCCCACAATTAATTTATCCATTCATCAGTTGATGGATATTTGCATTGTTTCCCAGCTTTTGATATGAACATCTGTGAACACATACATTTTCATTTCTCTTGGTAAATATCTAGGAAAGGAATTGAAGGGTTGTATGATAAGTGTAAGATTAACTCTACAAGAAACTGATGTATACCGCTTTATATATACTACAGTGCATGAGTTACAGTTGCTCCCTATCCCAATCATATTTGATATGTCAGGCTTTCTAAATTTTCGTCATTTTAGTGGGTGAGTAGTTGTTTATCATTGTGGTTTTAATTTGCCTTAGGGGAACAGTTTCATTTTGAAGGGACTAGATTTGCAAGTGAGAAGCCTCATTAAAAGTCTTGACACTAGAGCCACCCATGGATTAGCCAGTTCTCTGTGTGTGACTGTGAACAAGTCAGCTTAACTTCTCTATGCCTCAATTTTCTACTCTGCTAAATTAGAATTAATAAAGCACTTCCCTAAGATTTTTCTTTACACTTCGAAGAGAAAATAAATTTAAAGTATTAAATGTAGTACCTGGATCAGAACAAGTGTTCAATTAATGCTAACTAATTTTATTACTCCAATTTCACAGATATTATAGGGGAAAGTTATAAATTTTGAAAACATATTAAATTTATGTCTAATTGCCTTAATAATAATGTTACACATTTATAGGATCCATCTAGACCAACACATGAAATGACTTTAAAGTATTTTTTTCATGAATGAATCTAATCTGTTTAAAGTAAACAGACCAGAAATAAAAAGAAGTATTACTCTGTATCTATATATTTTTAAATGTTTTGATTTGTTTTTCAGTTGGGACTTTATCCTGACAAAGTATGCAGACAGCATTGTTTTACATGGCCTTAATCCTAGAAAGTGGGCAATATTAAGTATTTTAAATAGCCTGCCATAGATTACAAGCATCTTCCCCTGCACTACGCCTTCCCTATCCACAAGCAATTGTTGTGGTCTCAATAACTCCCCAAAATGCTAACTTCCATTCTATGCTGACATCATCAAGCAGACCAACAGGTTCTCTTTTCTCTCACTGGGTCATATTTCCTACCCAGGTGCTCCCACCCCCACGTGTAGGCAGTTCCCCAGCAAGGCCTGTAATCTCTCTTCCACCCTGGACACCGACACCACAATCGGCTTCACTTCCCCTTGTCCCACTGCCAGATCTCTCTGCAAGTCTCCTGGCTCTGCCAAATCATCTAGCTTTTGCTTCTGTGTGGTCTGAGAGAGCTGGCACAGAGCACTGAGTTCTGTGACTTCCTGTTGAATTTTCTTTCACAATTAGGGGGTTAGGAGTAGCCAATAGACATTTTTTTTTTCTCTTTAGAAAAGTATCCTTCCGAAAAACAAAAGATGGCTTAAAACTGTGAAAAGTTAAGAGTCTGAATTTATTGCCTTTTAGTCACTGATTTATTTGGTGACACTAATATGCTTACCACTTGAATACTCAGGTTTTTTGTTTTTTTTTTTATGAGCTTGCTGTTACAGAATTTTTTTAAAAGATTATTTTTATTTGTTAATATCACATAGCAATGCATAAATTTATATAGTGATTTGCTTTTCCAATCCTTTTATGTTAAATCTCACTTGAACGTCATAACCACTGAGTTTGAAAGTACTAGGTAACAGCACATGCTACCACAACCACCATCAATACCAAGGAAACAAACTTGGCTTTGAGGGCCAGGCTGGAGACACTGGGAAGAGTTACAAGAAGAATAAAACAATCCTAGTCCTAGTAGGCAGCTACTAAAATGGGCCCCAGGCATAGCAACCAGGCAGAAATCCAGTCATCAGTGCCAGGACTTACAGCAGGGACAGATCAATGAGTAGAGTACAGGAAGAGTTGCATGGCTTTATCTGGGCAGCATATCAGGTTGGTCCTGAAGATTGGCAAAGAGCTCTGATTTGAAGCAGCAGGTAAATGAGTTCGTGAGGAGGGGGGAATCAGACTGGACATGCCAAAGATATGCAAAGTTTGTGGCAAGGGAAATCCATTTGCCATGTTCACCAGCTGTTCCTCTTCTTTATGTCTCATTTTTGGTATAAGTAACTTTTTTCCTGTGGCCCATCCATACTCAGTCTACAACTAAAGCTGAGCAAGAAGCAACTCGGGGTTAAATCCCTTCCACAGCCTTTGGCCTAGTATTAAACTTGAGTCTGTGCTCACCACCCAAAACTCTCACCTAGAGTTGTATTGAGGGCTGGACTTCCCAAATATGAGGCTGCTCTTCCTTGTCTTGGCACAACACTCTGGGCTTCACCTTGCCAACTCCTGTTGTATTCTAGACCCTGTCTGATTAACTGGACCCCATGTCCTGGCTTCTCTGGTTCAACCTGTCTTGTCGTCAACCAAGTGTTACACTGACTTTTCAGAAGACTGTGAAGGGAGGGCTGAAGAAGAGGACACCAAAGGGTACCTTCCTCCATTGCCATGAGGATTATTCAGGAATGCATCCCAGGATTAAAGCAGTATGCAAATTTCTTCAAGGCTTAGCAGATATGAGCACTGGGAGAGTTCCCAGGTGAAGGGATTCCTAAGGTGCTTCTATAGGGTTACCTGGGCATTTGCGTTTTCTCACTTAGATTCCCGCGACAACTTCTTATGCAACCCTTAGGAAGACGCTACTCCCCTTTAAAACTCAGGCCTCAGTTACTCTGGCACACAGGATAATTTTAAAATTCTGAGGAGGAAACAGTATAAATCAGTTATAGAAAATCCAAACAGCACAAACATGCTTAAGTTTCCATTATTTCCAGATTCCTGTCCAATGACAAATGAATTCTATCATAAAAGGGGTGACCCAGCTCTGCAGGTTTTTTGCCTATGTGACAGGTATGAATTTAACAAGCATATATTCAGATACCAGAAGTGCAATTTAGTTTTATAACTAATATCTTGTTTATGCACCATAGAACCCCCTTTCAACTGATGGCGGAATATACTATTTCTTGTGTTTAAGACTCTCTCAGTCTCTTAGAGTTTAATACTTTCCCATTCTCCTTCTGAAGATGGTTTCTGGGTACAGATGGTATCTGGGGATGGAATATGTAGCTCTCTAGGTGATATACTGCATCCTGTTTGGTCTTTGGGTCACGGCTGCTTCCGCAGTGGTGTAACTTGGCCTACAGGGCTAATGAGTACCCTTCTGAGTCGGACTTGACCTGCCTGGTCTTTTCTATTTGTTTTTCCTCTTTTAAAAAATTTTTCTTTTTATCTAGGTAAAATTCACAGAATATAAAATTAAACACTTTAAAGTGTCAATGTCATTTAGTACATTCACAATATTGTGCAGTCATCACTTCTGTTTAGTTCCAAAACATTTTCATCATTCCAAAAGGAACCCATACCCATTAAGCAGTCACTCCCCATCCCATTCCACCTTCCTCCTAGTACCTGGCAAACAGTAATGTGTTTTCTGTCTGTATGGATTTACCTATCTATTTCATATAAATGTCCCCTATAGTATTTGACCTTTTGTGCCTTTTTCACTTAGCAGGATGTTTTGAAGTTCACCCAGGTTCCAGCATGTATCAGTACTTCATTCCTTTTAGTGCCCAAATAATTTTCCACTGTATGGACTTACCACCTTTTGTTTATCCATTCATCCCTTGATGGACTCCCTGGTCTTTTAAGTGCATCCTGGTACCCATTGCTGATATCCGTGGACTTTGCCCTTAGCTTGCAATCACAAGGACCTCACACCCTACAGCCCATCTGGCCACTGTGGGCCTCCTACTGATCTCTAGGGCACTGGGCATTTATGAATGGCCTTGGGGCCTGAGCTCTATTATTTGCTTTCTCCACACCATACTGTAGTGAAGCTTAACGCAGGCCCACCCTCCTAGACACCTCCCTCAACTATTGCTACATAAATGCTCCTGAACCATGTTCAACATGACATTTCAGAGGGTTGGGGCTGCTTTGCGAGACTTCCCATTTTCCTATGCTGTGGCCAGGAAAGCAAGGGCTTAAGCTCCAATGGCCTTGGAAACTCCTAACCTGTTTGGGTATTTTTAAACCCTTCCTTAGATTTCAGCCTTAAGGGCCTGATCTTTGGTTCTTTTTTTAATCTTTCTCCCAGGCTCCATTTCTCAATGACCAGAAGGACTTTCTCCTTCTTACATCACATCCATTTTCCCTATTCTGTGGTTCCATCATATAAATTGCTTAATCTTCTTCAAGCTTAACTTTTGTTTTGAAAATTCTAAGAAAATCTTTTTCCCCTCAACTGAATCAGGCATTTTCAAAGATCAAAAATGCTTGTTTTCAGACTACAGACAAAATTCTATTTTGAAATTCAAAGCCAATGCATCCCTATTTGTAGCAGGGCTCTGTCTTTCACATGAAGCAATATGTGCTATTGATTCTGTGGTTTGGAAAGCTGGACAACTAGGAACTGGAAATGGCTGGGAGAAAAATGCATTGATGTGGTGTCTCAAAATTAGTATATCTGTATTTGCTGGCAGCAAAATTAATTTCTCTGTAAGTCTACCCAGTTTCTAATTTACCTCCCTGTGATATGTATTTTCCATTATATTAATACAATTCCTGGACATTCTTGGCCCTCAGGGCAAGGACAGGGACTCAAGACTCCAGCTTCTTTGGGCCTTCCCACTCAATCAATATTTGTAAGGATCATGAAGGCTCAGTGAGAGCCTCAGTCCCACCTAAGGCATGTGGCCTTGTCCATCACAAGTCCACAGTTTAGTAGTGTGTTAATTGGGCAATAGCCACACAAATAATAAGTGTATAACAAATACATATTAGTAAAAAACACACACATTTAAGGGTTGTTCTGTTATACACACTAGACTAAAATGAAAATAAGGCTCATATTTGAATAAGCAAATGAAATGAGAGTCTTAACTGTTCACAGAAAAAACAAAACATACTGATCCAGGAAAGAATCACTATAAACAAGCCGGTGAACTATGCAAGGAACAGGATTTCACTTTTTTTGTCAAAGAACAATTTCATTCCAGAGCTGCCCTAAAGGCTCAGCCTGAAGTGTGTTATCTGATGAAACCTGTGGAATCAAAAGAAAAATCCAAAGCTACCATTTATTGAATGCCTGCTAAGTGCCCTTGGTGTTATCTCATTTAGTTCTCACAACCCTGCAAAGTGGACATTATTAGCTTCATTTTTAAAATGAAGAGATGAAGGCTACCACTTGACTCATCTCTAACAGATGGCAAATGCCCTCAAAGTGGGATTGAAGCAAGTTCGTAGACTCTCCAGAATTTTCCCATGGAGGGTGAGGAATTTGAAACATGTTCCACCTCTCAAAATACAATGCCAATAAGAATTATACTTTCTCCTCTAAATTTATTATTTCCATTCAGCTTTCACTTCTTTTTACTTCAGGTTAGCTATTGGTTGACTCCTATTCAAGTCAACTGATATTTCAGTCAGTCAGTTAGTGAATAGACAGGCTTATAATAAAAAAGCAGTCTCTTCTTTGAAACTGCCTCAGCAGGATTTGAATGGGCACTGGGGAGGAATACTCCCCTTTCAGAAGACTAAAGTAACTCAGGGTGACCCTTCTCCTCAGCCTCAGGCAATCTTTGTAAGAAACTAAAGTTAAAAGTAAACAGAGAGGTAAGAAGAGCAGGCCAAAAAAGTGACACTCAGCAGTGGTCTTTTCTCCCTTTGATCTTTTCCTCTCAGAGTTACATTCACTTGTGGATTGCTGTCTCCTACATCTCTGAAGTGCATTTTAAATTCACTTTAGTGGTTTTAGCAGGTTTTAAAAATCCCATTTGATTTTTATGTTTTTAGTACTTTAAAGGATGGCAGCAGGAAAAAAAAAGTGTCAGTAGCAAATGTTGTTCTGTGGCATGTTCCTATTGCAGATCAAGTAGGGCACAAGAATAATATCAACTTTTTATGTTGTGCTGTATTTATTTTATTAAATCTTATAATATCCCCTCAGATGTTAGTAGAGATCATTTTATTATTTTTATTTACAGACTGAAAATGGAATAAAACTGAGGTAGGTATTGAATGTCATACCAGAAGCAAGTAGAACATACAGGAATATATAAGGCTTAGGTCTCTCCAGGGTCAAATACACTAAATCAGCATTTCTCAAAGAGTTATTCATGGGTTCCAAGTGATACTTTTGGAAAGCAGTTTCTTTGTCAAATATATTTGAGTAACCTTCTATACTAAATTTGCTTCCAAAGATAAACAGTGCACACATTAAAGGGTCTATGAAGTGCTAAAATTAAAAGCAAAAATTTTGTTTAACTCTAACTCAGCATGATTTTCTACAGGACATTTGTTTGTTTAAGTAAATACCTTTTTCTATTAACAAAACACAGTTATTGAATATGTAGAATTTAGTCTTTTAAAGAGACTAAAGTCTCTTTAGTCCCTAAAGATTCTTCCACTCTTTGCAACTGCTTATTCTCAAACCTTCAATCCCTTCTCTCTTCCTGTGGACATTTCCAGAGTCTATCCACACATCCAGGCAAAAACATTTAGGCCTATTACACCTTCCCTTCCCTGACTGCCTCAAGTTAGACTTCTTGCTTCTGTGACCTCTTGTTGCTCACTGGCTGTATGACTCATGTACTGCCTTACAAGCCACTCTTCTATGAATACATGTGCTTTCTACTGAATATACAGCAAGCATCTCAAAAGTAAGGGACTGGACTGTGTACTCCTGGAGCACTGTGGTGGGCAGCTTCTAACTGGCTCCCTGTAATCCTACCTCCTGGTATTCGTGCCTATTAAGGATTGAATCATGTCTCCCACAAAAGGCATGTTCAGGTTACAACCCATGGTCCTGTGGGTGTGAACCCATTTGTAAATGGGACTTTGGAAGATGTTATTTGTTAAGGTGTGCCCAAGCTGAATGATGGTGAACCTTAATACAATATGGCTAAAGTCCTTATAAGCAAAGGAAATTGGACACAGAGAGAGAAAGACTTGAGGAGCAGCCAGTAACTGGAAGTCAACAGAACCCAGAAGAGAAAGTACAGGACACCACCATTTGCATCACCATGTGACAGAAAAGCCAAGGAACCCCAAGATTGCATGCCAGCCAGAAGATACCAAACTAGGAGGGAGCAAGCCTTCTAGCCTCTGAAATCTTGAGCCAATAAATCCCCATTGTTTAAGACAACCCATTGAAAGGTATTGGTTTTAGCATCCGGGAAACTAAAACAATGCTCTTGTGTAATTCCCTTCTCTTGAGTGTGGGCTGGAGCTAGAGACTGCTTCTAAGAAATAGAATATTGCAAAAGTGATAAGGTATCCTTTCCAAGAATAGTTTACAAAAAAGATCTTTCTCTCCCATCTCTTGCTCTCTCCCTCCCTCACTTTGAGAGAAGTCAGCTGCCAAGTTGTAAGCTGTCCTTTGGAGAGACCCATGTGGAAGGAACAGTCTCCAGCCAGCAGCCAACAAGGACCTGAAGCTTGACAACAGTCCCATGAGCAAGCTTGAAAGAGCCTCCTATGCCAGGCAAGCCTTGAGATGGCTGCAGCCTCAGCAGACATTTTGACTGCGACCTTGTGAGAAACTCTGAGCCAGAGATACCAGCTAAGCCTTACCCATATTCCTGATCCTCAGAAGTAGAGATAATAAATGTCAATTGTTTTAAGCTACTAAGTTTTGCAGTAATTGGTTATGAATAGATAACTAATACAAGCACCTAACGTAACTGTAAAAATAAGTATGAAATATATATGTCTGAGGACAGATGGATAGATGGGAGGATATATTGGAAATAATTGATATAATATCTGATAAATGAATTAATCCAAGGATGTATATTTATCAAAATTCCTTCAGGTTTGTTTTGGATTAAAATATAAACCATAAAGTTGTTTTATATTATAAAAATTCTCTTGCTTTAATTCTGTTGGTTCTTTCAGCTACAACAATGGAATTCATATGACCTCCTACTTAAATATTTTCTGAGTTTAATGCTAAATACAGAATTGAAAGTCACAAAAGTTACACTCAACAGAGTATACAACTGCTCACTCACATTTCACCCTGGTTATTCCATCTCCCACACAAGCATGGTTGTTTCCATGGAATGATGATACTGAGAACATCTACCAGAAAGGCATTTATGGACTCAGTATGTCTGGAACCCATAGGTACAGGAGGGAAAATAAGGCAACTATTTAAGAAAATGAGATGCACCATCTTTTCCACTAATGATAATCATGAAATGTACCCTTGACTGGAAGATTTCTCACCCTGTTCCCCTAGTCTATCAAGTTCTTGGCCACAGGTACATTCCACTTTCCCATCTTTCCAAGCCTTTTTTTTTTTTATTCCAGGAAAAAAAGCAGAATGATTCTGCTGAATACTACAACCTATACTTTAGTGGGAAAGAGGTACCTATATATATGAATGCTTAATCCAATATTGAAAAGAGAGCCAGTATTTATTTAACATAAGTAGCGTGTCAAACTCTATCTCAAAATTTTATAGCATCTAACAGAAGAACTTCTAGTTCAGGTGAAAAAAACACAGAGCAAAATAAAACAAATAAGATACACAGGGAAGAAGAAAGGGAAAGAATGGAGTACTGCCCCCCTAAAAAATAAAGCAAATAGATTTTTCCTGAAATGTTGTCTTAGTTTGCTAAAAGCTGCCAAGGCAAAATACCAGAAATGGATTGGCTTTTACAATTGGGACTTATTGGTTTAAAATCTCACAGTTTTGAGGTTGGGAAAAATGTCCAAATCAAGGTTTCATCAGGTGATGTTTTTTTCCCTGAAGACTGGTTGTCAATGATCCTGGAATCCTCTCTCACATGGCAAGGCGCATGGAGGCACCTGCTGGGCTCTCCCCCTCCTCTGGGCTCTGTTGCCCACAGCTTCCTGCTTCATGGCTTTCTCTTTGCATCTGTGTTCCATTGATTTCAGCTTCTGGATTCCAGGACTTTCTCCCTCATCTTCTGGGGATTTCTCTCTGTCTCTACAACCCTCTCTCTCTTTATTCATCCATTTATAAAGGACCCCAGTAAGAGGATTAAGATCCACCCTGGTCACATCTTACCAAAGCAATCTAATCAAATAGTTCCACCTACAATAGGTTCACACCCACAGGAAAGGACCAGTGTCAAGAACATGATATTCTTGGGTACATACAGTCTCAAACTATCACACGTTCTAACCATTTTACTATTATTGTTCTCATCATCTAACTCTTATTTAGTGTTTCATAATTTGCACAGTGTATCATGAGTGATGCTTAAAACATATCTGGGTTGACAGGGAAGTGAGCATCCAGTTTTTTCTTATGATGATAATGGAAAATCAGATACATTAAGTATATTGGTCAAGGTCAAATAACCAGTAAGTGGCCGGGCTGAGACTGGAGTTCATGTCTTCTGATGTTTAAAATTCTGCTGAGTTTATAAGAACTGAGTAAGTTAATAATTGAAGAGTAAACTGTCAAGAAAAAAAATCTTTCTAATTTATTGCTTCCATTGAAAAGTGATTGTAACATAGAGGAAATTAAAAGTAAGGCAGAATGAGATGAATTCTCTCTGAAGAGAAAATTAATTACAAGGGAAAGACAGATTTCGGCAACTATCTCTACAGTGCTGGTCAAACGAGATCAATTTTTCTCCTACTCCTATTTCTATTTCTGCAAAGGCTTGGTAGGAGATAATGGAAACTTGTACAACTCTTCAGTATGGGCTGACTCATTGAGTGAGGGGTTACAGTGCCTCAAAAAGGGGGGAAATAAATGACTGATTAGAGGATTTCAATGAATCATCTTGAATGATTCCTCTAACCAGAGCAATGAATGAATTCTCAAATCTATGGTCAAATAAAGAATGACTCTTGATTGCTAAATATTCCAGGATTCCAAGCAGCCAAGTTAACCCATATCCTGGAATAATTACTTGCTCATTTATTTAATCAGTTTCTAGTCAACTGAATAGTCATCTCCTGGAGAGCTTATTTTTCAAAAAACCCAAATACTGATATAGTGCTATGCAAGATGTTAACCATTAGGGAAAACTAGGTGAAGGATACATAGGATCTCCCTGTTCATCTTTTTTGCAACTTCCTAGGAATCTCTAATTATTTCAAAATAAAAAGTAAAATGATGATTATAGATATGAGATATATATATATATATAGAGAGAGAGAGATAGTTGTGATATAGATATAGATATAGATAGATGTGGATAGATAGATATTCCAAGGTTTCATTCCCAAATATTCTTATTCAGTAAATTTGGAGTAGGATCCAATAATCCATATATTTTTCCTAGTACTTTCAGATGATTCTAATGTTCAGCCATATTTGAGAACCACTGGATTCTACAATATTATGGAAGTCCAAGGAAGTTTTAAAATAATTTATTTTTGATAAAAGATTACCTAATTATTGTGGCATTTCTAAAAGTGTTGGAATTTAGGGGAATACTATGTTTCTGTCCATCTCCTGCCCCTCTACCACCTCCTCACTCAGCCACAAAGGAATACTTTTACACTTGTCACCCCAATCTCTCCTCCGTGCCTTATCTCTTTTCTGGATATCTTCAGTTTTCAAAGGCAATCCATCAACATCCTAACTTCACAGCTTCTGGATCTCTTCAATGCCAGCAATCTTGATCACTGTTCCATTGATATTTCATATCTGTACCATAAATATCTGTTGCCCTGAATTAAAATAAACACCTTAGATGCTACTCTCAGCAACTTGAGATGAAGCCCACCTTCATCACACTTTGAGCCCAAAGGCTTTAGCCCGCAGGGTTAAGGAAGTCTGTAGTGAAACTTGATTCAAAGACTCCAAGGTCACTAATAACCAAGGTTTATATAGCCAGGGTCACATCTCATCCGAGTCTGTGCTAGAACCAACAGAGAATATCTTCTAGGGCTAAAAGTTCTCATATTAAAATGCAAATATCCATGGGGGGATATCCTGTAAACTGTTATTAACTAGGCAAGTGGTTTAGGGTGGAAGAAAAATTGTTGAAAATGCAGGTTCCTGGATACCAGCTTTCTTAGGAGTCTGATTTAATATGTCTAGAAAGGGATCCAGGAATTACAGTTTAATGCATTGCATAATGACCACATTTAAAGAAATATTAAACTAGTGGCTTAAATGGAAATAAATTACCTGCTAACCTAGCATAGGTACTACAAATAAAAAATTTAAAGAGATGCTTAATTGGGAGGCTCATAGGGGATAAAGTGAAGAACTTGAAAGAAGGCAGCTCAAAATATAAAGGGAGAAGAAGGGGAATCAGGAATACCTTAATCTATTTAACAAGTATCCTCAGGATTGATGTTTGAGTGAGGTTCATTGGGATGGGGCTGTGGGAGACATTCTATCTTCTCCTAATTTCATGATTTCTTCTGCTTTTCTTCAGAGGGATAGACCAGGAGAGGAGGGAGAATGTAATAACGTTCTCACTATGTAATTTTTAAAGGACCAATTTCTGCATTCTAATTGGATGATCTCAATAAATCTGGCTAATAATTATCAAAGAGCTATGACACAACAGATTAGGCAATGAACGTGGAACTCAAACAAAGTTTTTAAACAAAGAAGATCGAAACTTAAATGTATTTCCTAGGAGAGTTCACCCCAATCAACATGATGGAGTGAGATGCTTCAAGTTTCTGCCCCCTATTCATACAGAAGCTTTTCGACAGTGGCAGAAACCCCTTTCTAAAAGCTCCAGAAAATAGTTAAAGGATTGCAGTAACAGGACAAATGCCAAATCAAGAAAAAAGCCACACAAAAGCAGTAGGATTTCATAGTACCCTGGCTGGCCTCTGTGGTCCCAGTGGGGGCAGAGTAACCCTTGTGCATATACTGGTAGCATTTATGTCTGACCCAATCTGTTTGGTGGTGACTTGCTGTAACAGAATTTGCCCTACATGCAGAAGGTGGCTCACCAAGCTCTCCTATAGAATTCTGTGGGAGAGCAGTCAAGTCACGCTTCCTGGGGCAAGGTATTACTGTCTATAGGATACACCATGAAGAAATCATTTCCTAGGGAAGAGGGAGCTAGAAGAGGGAACATTCTTATCTGCGTTAACCGGAAAATTCCTAGGGCCACAGGTGCATGCCCAAGACAAGAAGCTTTTGTAAAAAGGATGGGGGAAACCTCAATGCTTTGGCCTGGAGGCATCCTCCAAACTCATTTTATGGATAAGCCCTGACGGAGATCATTCACCAGGTCGATCTACAAAGACTGGAGAAAGTGTTTTCTTTCTTTCTTTCTTTCTTTCTTTCTTTCTTTCTTTCTTTCTTTCTTTCTTTCTTTCTTTCTTTCTTTCTTTCTTTCTTCCTTCCTTCCTTCCTTCCTTCCTTCCTTCCTTCCTTCCTTTTTCTTTCTTTCTTTCTTTTTCTTTCTTTCTTTTTCTTTCTTTCTTTCTCTTTCTCTTTCTCTTTCTTTCTTTCTCTCTCTCTATCTCACTCTCTCTCTCTCTCTCTCTCTCTCTTCCTTCCTTACTTCCTTCTTTTCTTCCTTCTTTTCTTCCTTCTTTTCTTCCTTCCTTCCTTCCTTTTCTTTCTTTTGTTAGCTCCTGACATTCAAGGAAAGCTGCATGATAACACTAGCTGGATACAAGGAACAGATGCTTCAGAGTCTTAATTCCAGTGTGAATACACTAAAATATCTAAATGTTCAGGTTTCAATAAAAGATTACAAAACATACAAAGAAACCAGAAGCGATGGTGCAGGCAGGCCAAGAAGATTAAAGCATTAGAAACCTACAATGAGGAGGCTCAGACCTCAGACATTTCAGACAGACTTTTAAAAATTGGTCCTATCTATGCTCAAAGGGCTAGAGGAAAACATGGACAAAGAACTAAAGAAAATCAGGAAAACAATACAGTACAAAGAGAATATCAATAGAGAGATGGAAATTATGAAAAGGAACCAAACAGAGCTGAAGACCATAATAACAGAAACTAAAAATTCCCTAGAGGGGTTCAACAGCAGATTGGAGTAGGCAAAAGAAAGAATCAGGGAATTTGAAGATAAGACACTGAAATCATCCAGTCTGAAGAGCAGAAAGAGGAAAAAATGAAGAAAAGTGAACAGAGCCTGAGGAAACTGTGAAATACCATCAAGTGTACCAATATTCATATTATGGGAGTCCCAGAAGGAGAAGAGAGAGGAGCAAAGAGAATAATCAAAGAAATGTCTGAATACTTCCCAAATTTGATGCTCAATTAACTCCAAACAGAATAAACACAAATGAATCCATCCCATGTCATTATAATCAAACTATTGAATATCAAACAAAAAGAGAATACTGAAAACCACAAGAGAAAAACAATGTGTCATGCAGAAGAGAACCTCAATAAAATTAAGTGCTTATTTCTCATCAGAAACCATGGAGGTTTAGGATTAGTAGGATTAAAGTGCTGAAAGCCAAGAATTCTGTATCTGACTAAACTGTCTTCAAAAATGAGGAAGGAATTAAGATATTACCAGTTAACAAAAGCTGAGGGACTTTGTCACCACTAAACCAGCCCTACAAGAAATGCTTACAGGGAGTTCTGCAGGTTGGAAGGAAAGATAACTAGACAATTGACTGAAGCCACGTAAAGAAATAAAGATCTCTGATAAAGATAATGATATAGGTAAATATAAATACCAGTACTAATATATTTTTGATTTGCAACTCCACTTTTTGCTTTCTATAGGATCTAAGAGGCAAATACATAAAATGTAATGATAATTCAATGGTTTTGGACTCATTAAGTTTAAATATGTAATTTGTAATAAGAACTGCATAAAGATGGAGGGACAGAGTAATATAGGAACATAGTTTATGTATGCTATTGAAGTTGTTATCAAAGCAAATGAAATTGTTATAGATTTAAGATGTTAAATTTAAGCTCCATGGTAACCACATGGAAAATATCAGAGAATATGCAAACTCATAGGGACAGAAATTAGAGTACAGATTACCAGAGGTGGGGAGCAGGTGTAATGAGGAGTTAATACAAAATGAGTGTAGCATTTTTGTTTGGAGTAAAGGAAAATTATAGTAATGGATGATAGTGAGGGCACTGCAACATTATGAATGTGTCTAATCCCACTGAATGGTATGCTTGGGAAGGATTGGGATGAGATAGTGTATGTTG
>JAQZBX010020063.1:0-33300 GCA_029593785.1 Cabassous unicinctus
AGTCTATTTTGTCCAAAAGATTGAAAAGGGGGTATTTAGCGGGCAGTGGAAGTGCTCTGTATGATCTTACAGTGATGGACACAGGACATGGTAAATATCATCAAAATTTATAAAAGTGTACGGTCTAAAATGTAAACTATAGTGTAAACCATTGACCATGTTTTAGTACCTATGTTTCACTATTTGTATATTAGTTATAACAAAGGTACCATCCACATATAAAAAGGTATTAATATGGGAGGGAGGAAAGGGGGAGGATGTTGGGTATATGAGAGTCTCCTGTATTCTGTGTGTGACTTTGCTGTGACCTAAAACTTCTTTGAAAAGAAAATGAAAGATAGTGAGACACTGGGGAATAAGTGAGGGAAGGTGCCACAGTACAGACAGGACACCAGATGTTGCGGCATTGAAAGGCAAAATGTCAAAAAAAATTTTTTTAATATTTTTCATTTTTAATATCCCAATCTTTTAATTTAATTTAATTTTTAGTTTTTTAAAATTTTTATGTATTTTATCTTTTTTTATTGTTTCATTTTCCTATTAATTGTATTCGGCTATTGTAATGGCTTCATTTTTGAAGAGGCTTTGGATCACAGAAGGATTACAAATGGGGTGGGGGAGGATCACTGTTGTGGGTTATCAGGGATGGGGATGCATGGAAGGAAGTTCACCTGAGTATACATATAAGGTATTTAAATTTTTTTCAAATGTTCACGGGGCATTGTCACAGTGGGTGGAGACTCACACAATAATTGAGAGAATACTGAATTCCCATCCTGGAGGGCTCTGCCACATTCTCCAAGAAAGCAGCAACAGTCCCCCAAGTGCAGGGGCAGTGACTAGCAAAGGATGATCCACTGATGGGCCCTTGATATTGACGACTAGGCTTATGAGCCTTGGCTCTTGAAATTGAAACATAGCCTATTGATATGGGGTGCCTAAGGGTTGCCTCCTGAGAGCCTCCTTGTTGCTCAAATGTGGCCTCTCTCTAAGCCAAACTCAGCATATAAATGCATTACCTTCCCCCCAGCATGGGACATGACTCCCAGGTATGAGCCTCCCTGGCACCGAGGGATTGCTACCAAGCACCAGCCAGCAATACAACTGGAAAAAGACCTCAAATAAAAGGGAGAAAAGGTAACGACAAATGAGTTTTTATGGCTAAGAGACTTCAAAGTGAGTTGGGAGGTCATCCCAGAGGTAACGCTTTCGCACATCTCAGCAGGATCTCACAGACTGCCAAAGTGGATACTACCCCAAATAGTGGGACTCCTGATGGCTCTGGAGACACCCAGGTCCTATGGTCAGGGCGGATAGCTCCGGAGTTTGGTGCCTTGCCAGTGGGCCCTACTTTGGAATTTGTGCTCCTGAGAGTGACAGAATTGGACTCAATTATGTCTTCCCTGCACATGGCTCATCTGCCCCTTCTATTTAAACCTATACTTGGTGCTGGAGTTTGTAGGTGCATGTCCAGAAACTCAAGTCTTTGGGCTTGTGCATGTGCCAGCTGAGCCCAGAATCTCAGCAAAGTTACAACACTTACTCTACAGCTGATTGGACTCAACCAGGACAACCGGCAGGGAGATGATGATGGAAAACAGCTGCCCCAGGGAATGGAGAGAGTCTGCAGCTGCAGGCAGGATAGTCCCATCCATCTTCCCCATGGGATATAAGCCCCCTCTCAATTGGAGGTGGAGTGGACGTCACCATCCCAGAATCCTCTGGATTGGGGAAAGAATTATGGACTAGAGTGGACTTACTGGTATTCTACTATAAACATATTGTAATTCTAGCAATGGAAGAAATTATAATATTGATGTGGAGCCAGTGGCCACTGGAGGCTCTGGGGGCGGGGAGAGGGAAAAACAACTGTAATACGGGGGCTTTTTTGGGACTTGGGAATCATCTTGAGTGACATTGCAACGACAGATATAGATCATTTTATATCATCACACAACATGCAGAACTGTGAGGGAGAGAGTGTAGACTACAATGCGAACTATTGTCCGTTCTTAATGGCAAAACCCCAGGATGCATTTATCAATTGCGATGACTGTGCCACACTAATGAAAGATGTTCATGTGGGAGGGTGTGGGAAGTGTGGGGAGTGGGGCATATTGGAATGCCTATATCTTCTGTGTAACATTTATGTAATCTAAGTATCTTTTTTAAAAATAAATAAATAAAATAAAATAAAAAAGAATTTTAAAAAAGTGAAAACAAAACATATAGAACTGTACAAAACAAATAATGAGCCCTAATGTAAACTACAGACTATAGTTAATAATATAATTGTAATAACATTTTTTCATTAATTGTAAGAAAGATACCACACTAATACAAAATGGAAGCAATGGAAAAAATTCTGCATGGGGATTTATATGAGACTGTGCTATCTGCATGATTTGGCTATAAACCTACAACTGCTGTCATAAAAAAATAGGTTAAGAAAAAGCGGATTACATCTTACTGTGTTCAGATCATAAAATAAAAACACACAAGTTTATTTACATGAATAGACTATTATAGCACTTGTATGTGATTTTTGTTTTTGTTTTTATTTTGTTACTACTAGACAGTCTCACTTCTCATAGCTTTTGTAGATAGCTATAGAAATTTGCACTTGACAAAGATCCCTTTACTTAGCTTGCTCTGTGCTCCAATTCAGAACTGGAAGACATAGGAAGTGAATGACTCCAATGTGTGATTAGCTTTTATGACATCCTCCTAATTAAAGTATTTCATAATTTTTCCCTTCTAAGAGCTACAAAAATTGCTCCAAGAATAACTAAAATATAAGCCCTGCCTGGCTAAGAGTTTCATCTTCAGTCCTACTGTCCAAGCAGATGTCAAGTAAGGGACAATCCTCCAAGTTACCTTGACATTCTTAAAATCTTTACTTTGATGTAACCCTGGGCAGGAAGAGGGGTAGGTTGTAGGGATTCTCTTGATATTCTATGAATTCAGCGGAAAGCATGCATCCTTTCAGTGGGAGCAACTGTCAAAATGTGTTATAAATACTAATTTTTACATGTGACTAAAGGCTATTTGCTATTATTTAAGGGTGCACCAACATCAGGATTTAGTCTCAGTTATTGCCTAAAATCTGCTCTTAAGTTTTGAAATCAGCTTAGGCCTTTTTCCAGTTTGTTATTTTTGCTTTTACTTTGTTATCATATGTTTTACTCATTATGTTTTTAAATTTTTATATTGTCCAATTAAAGTTTTCTTCATGTTGGTCATCCACATTTCTTATTGATTTTTAAGCTATTACATTTATTTTGTTGATATTCTCTATAGAATGATTTCTCCATTCATGATTTTACCAGTTGTTTTTCTTTTTTAAATTTATTTTTATTTATTTCTTTCTCCCCTCCTAGTTGTTTGCGCTCGCTGCCTGCTCTCTGTGTCTGTTTGTTGTGTGCTTTCTAAATCTGCTCATTTTGTTTTTTTTAGGGAGGCACTGGGAACCGAACCCAGGACCACCCATGTGGGAGGGAGGTGCCCAATCGCTTGTACCACATCCACTCCCTGATTGTTGTGTCTCTTTGTGTCTCCTCCTCGTTGCATCATCTGGTTGCTTCAGCTCACCATGCCAGCCCATTGCGTCAGCTCGCTGTTTTGCTGTTCTTCTTTAGAAGGTTCCGGGAACCAAACCTGGGACCTCCCATGTGGTAGGCGGGCCCCCAACTTCTTGAGCCATATCTGCTTCCCTTACCAGTTATTTTTTTATATAGAAAAGATATTGCCTTGAAAATATTCATTTTGAAAAGACTCACCTTATTGAATTTTATACTGTATTATGACTTCTAATGCTTTCTCACTTTGTCTTAGGCATAAAACTTGTGGAAAAATATTTCAAAATATTAATATATTTATTCTATACTTCATCCCAAGTCCATAATTTATATAATTCTTTAAATCCTCCGAAACTTTTTGTTATCACCACCATTTGCTCATCAAACATGTACTAGGGAAACAAACAAAATTTGGGAATTCTGATATAGAAATCAAGAGACACAGATATCATAGATATCAAGAGACATGTTGCAATATGATTGTTTTAGTTTCTTAGGCTGCTTAAGGAAATACCATGTAAAGATTTGGCTTAAACAATGGATATTTATTTACTCATGGCTTTGAGGCCAGGAAAATCTCCAAATCAAGGCATTATCAAGATGATGCTTTATTTCTGAAGACCAGCTGCCAGCAATCCTTGACTTCTCTGTCACATGGCAAGGCATATGGCAATGTCTCCTGGTGTCTCCAATGTTTCATTGATTTCACCTTCTTGCTTCCATGGTTTTCTCTCTCTTTGTGAGAATTTCATTCTCTTATAAAGGATTCCAGTAACAGGATTGAGACCCATTCTGGTTGAGGTGGGTCACACTTTACCTGACATAGTCTCATCAAAAGATACAACTTACAATGGGTTCATTCCCACAAGATTGGATTAAATTTAAGAACATGTCTTTCTAGCATACTTACATCTTCAAATCACCACAGCAGTTTTTTTCCGGTTGCAAAGACTAGATAATGTGAAGTCTGGAGAAAAGAGAGAAACAGAGGGAATTTTAAATTGCTTAAAAGGAAAGCAAAACAATGGAATATGAAGATTTCTCTACATTGGCATCTAGGTGCGAGTCCTAGAAACCATATTGTCACAGGAGAATCAGGGCTGTATTCTCAATCAGAGCAGTTGTTCAATAAATGTTTGTTCAGTGAATGAATCCATTATGTGCAGTGAGAGGAGAAAGTACAGAGGACAACTGTGATCAAAAACATAGAATGTTGGAGAGTGGATGTGGTTCAAGCAGTTGAGCTCCTGCCTCCCACATGGGAGGTCCCAGGTTTGGTTCCTGGTGCCTCCTAAAAACAAAAACAAAAACAAAACAGCAACAACAAGCAAAACAAATGAAAAACCAACTCAGGGAAGCCAATGTGGCTCAGTGATTGAGCACCAACTTCCCAGATGAGGTCCTGGGTTCAATCCCCAGCCCCCGGTACCTCAAAAACAAAAACAGAAAAAAAAACATAGAATGTTGATCTTTGAAAGATGGTGCAGACTTCTATAAATAACTCAAAGGGCTAAAATTAGATTGACGAGAAGGAAATTAATCTCAATACTAAGTTTTTTCTTGTTTATCTTTTGGGGTGAGAATAACTTTATAAAAATAGGAGACATCCATTAGTGGAAATCAATATGTCTCTGATATGACAGGTGATGGACTAGGTCTGGATTTTCAACGGCAACCAATATTAAACTTGAATTTCTGAAGTTGAAGAGTGTACAGAGGAAGGGAGACAGATACTGGACAACTACACACTGATTCAATTATGACTTGAATACTTTTTATGAAGGAGAACTACATGATGCTGTGAATATTTTAATTGAGCACCTTACCTGGTCTAGTGACTAAGGCATGATGATATTCACATAAGGTAGGATACCCTAAGGAAGTATCATCAGGGTTGCAAGTTTAGTAAAGAAAGAGTGATATGTCACCAGGAAGTAAAATATGCATGCAAAGTCTATGGACAGGAAAAAGAAGAACAAAGAGAAGATGAGTGTGGCAAGAGAGGTGAGAAAATTTGACTGCATGGTGGCTGACATGAATTAGAGAAAGTATGTTTATGAAAATCAGGGAGCTGGGTAGAAACTGCCACTGTAGCATCACAGAGAGCCATCTTGCTGCATCCAGGTAAGAATTCTCAGTCTATTACCCAACTGAATGTGTAAATTAGAGTGAACTCCTGAATGTCCCAAAACCTGTCTAACTAATCACTCACACTGTTGACTGCTATAGTTTGGACAGTATTAAGCTTCCGAGAATAGATGATGCAAGACTTGAACATCTTGAAAGATGATCCTATTTTAAAATAAAATTCTTGCAATTATATAATCTGCAAAAAAATATGATGTATTCCTTCTCTTTTCTAATATTTTATATATCATTTCTTTTTTTCTAATTGCAATATATGTAATTTCAGTAGTTCTTGTACAGTGTTAAATAATTATGCTTATATTGGACATCTTTGTATTTTCCTGACTTTTAATATATCCAGAGTTTCTTCACTAAACATTATACTGGCCTTTATCTTAAAACACTATTTTTTCCAATTGCATTAGAATGTTTTTACTGAATTATAGTTTATTACAAGGTCTTTGTCTAAAACAGAAATTGATGTTGAGTTTTTAAAATGTTTTTCCCATTGTGTTACTTTTTACTGTTTGAGGAAGAAAAAAGATTCTGATGGGATTGGAAAGCTGAAAATATGATAATGTGGGGTGATAAATGGAGATAGATTGGCTATAATACTTTAAGAAATACCTGCACATTTCAGTTTTCCAGTATTATTTTTATTTGTTAAAGGACAGTTTAAAAATATATGCCAGAAGTATTCAAACTCTTCTGGAAGGTGAGCCACATTTGATTCCCTACATTGTTCACTGTAGTGAGAAGAGTCTACAGAACACGATAGAGACCTGGGCCTATAAAGATATTGCCTTTCCCTGTGGGAATCCCATGGAGCCTGCCTAGTCATACAAGGCATATCCCTAAAAGCTAATAGTTATTTTTACTTCTCCTGCTTTCTCTTCTGGCTCCCTTACTCCACCAAGAGTCAAACTTGTCCCAGTGATAATGATTTTGGCCATGGAGAGAGATATCTTATTATCCATTTTAAGTAGAGGAGAAGATGCGAAAAACTTTCCACTTAGTTCAATCTGCTTCACTTGCCAGAGACTGCCCTGAGGAAGTAGATGTAATCGAAGCTCTAGCTGAAAAATCCTGTTATTAGAAACCTGTCTTCTTCTCAGAACAAAGTAAAAGCTGTACAGCTTGTGGTAGTGCCTTTGTCTGTATCACAGAGAGGTGATGAAATTGCCTTAGGAAGTCTTCTCCCAGCGTGTAACTCCGTCAAATAGAAACCCTGTCAAAGAGGTGTAATCTGAAAGAAGAAGAGAGATATAAATTATACACCATTGTAATGAAATGTGAAATTGTCATTCATCGGGTGGCCATACGATTCATAAAGACCTTCCCAGCTCATTGTACTGGACTTGTTAATTTAGCTCTTTTAATGTTAATTTTCGCTGTAATTGAAAAAATACCTATTGCAAATGATTTCCAGGAGCATGTGAACATGATGATGATTTGCTCAACTAGTCAGTGGCTGTTGAACTACTTTCCTTTATTAATTTACAGTGATTTCTTCATGTTCTCTGAATTTCTAACTTGTTTCCAGAAAATGTCATGCATTCAAAAAGGGGCCTTCCAGTTGGCTGTAATCCGTCATCTTGCTGTCAGTTTTAAGAAAGAAAGAAGGGGGAAAAAAGGCCGGGAGATCAGGTGGACACAGAGGAAAATTAACCTAACATAACCTTAGGTTTATGACACCAAATAGCTAGTTAAGTGGGCTGTGAATTGGGCATTGCAATAAAACACCTTCTGTGAATTGTAAAATAAAATAAAAACTCTCCTCGGAAATGTTTCAATACTGCCTAAAGCAAACTATGTGTATTTGCTTCTGAGAAAAATGACTATGTTATTAGGTTTATAAGACACAACTCAGCACAAGGAATATTGTTTGATCACTCTTTCTGAAGTTATTGACAACAATGTTGATTTTCATTCAGAATAGGGCATAAATCATTTCAAAATTTCAATAAACAAATAACTATGGGATAGAGTTAAGTTTACTGTTACTTCAAAATACAACCTGACTTATTCTAAATGGTTTCTTATATTTTTAACTTAAATTTGCATAGCACCTCTCTACGGAGCATAAAGTGATTTCTAGGCTGTATCTCATTAATTCTTCTAAAAGAAGGGCCAAGGGGAGAATGGCCAATATAAATTAGAACAGGATTTTTCTACTTAAAAAAATCAATTCCATGGTAAAACTCCTTCATCCATGTCTAGATTGTCTATATAGATGACCATTGCTTATATTGTAAAGATATTTTAAGCTTAATTTTTATTTATAATAATTTAAAAGAAAAACTCCTCTCTGATGTATTTTTAAAGTAACAAGAAAATTAAAAAGTGGCCTTATTTACATTGAATAAATTAAAGAAACTAACAAAATCTTGCAGTGCTTAGACTATTATAACATGGGAACACATGGCACAAAAGAAGTTCATAATATTTATTGTAAGTCTGGGCATGGTGGAAGTTCTAGGTGAGTTTTCAGTGTTGAAAATACAGTGCGTTTTCAGCTAGCTTATTAAGGGACACATGAATCAATGAGGAGTCCTAAATACATCTTTTGGCAGGTTTTCTGAATTATTTATAGTGCAAATATAGTGGATGCCATCAAAAGCAATCTTTCTCAAAATACTGAATAGGAATGAAATGCAAAGCAGGATTTTTCTGTTTTTCAAAGGCCAACATGTGTTTATGGGGAGAGATGGAGTCTTGAAGACAAACTCTCGATACTCTGTCACTCACACCTCACCAATTCTGTAAAGAAGAAAATAGAGGGGCATCTGAACCTGCCTTGGAAACAAGTTAAGAATCAAAGTGTCAGGAATGTTGCGGGATATCTGCTGGATTCAAACAGATATTGGAAGGAAACCCAGACTGAGCCATCTGCCACCTACCTGATGGGGTAACCAATCCTCACCAGCAGGGACTAGGGATGATTCTAGACTCAGGAATGCCAGAGTTTGGAGGGTCAAAGGATGGAAATTAACAAATCAAGATAAATAAGAAGAAGGTCAATAAGCCAACAGAACAGAGCTACTGAAAATCCCTTTGGTAATATGATTTGACAAGGTCTATACGGCAGTGTAAACAAGTGGCTGAAACAAGCAGAAAACTAAGGCTCAAGCTGCCTTGCATTCTTCTTACAGGGAGCTCTGGATGCTCTTCCTCACAGAAGGACTGGGACTGTGAAAACTAGGCTCTCAGCCTTGCGGTGCATATTCTTTTTGGGGGCGAGCTTGGTGTTGAGGGATGGTAAAACTATCCACAGTGAAGTACGCAGCCACTTGTTTGGGGTAATAGGCCAGGAAAACCAATGCGAGGAGCTGCTACACTAGACCCAGGCAATGGCAGCCACAGTGAGGAGTTGAGGAAATGGCAGCCTTTCTGGAGAAGGAGTTTCAAAAGGGAGAGCTGTTCTTTGTTGGAAGGAGACCTGGCAAATCCATCCCCAGAGATGCACAGTTAACCCTACACTCAGACAGAACGCTTGTCAGTAAGGAACTGGCACCCAGATCAGCAGCTTCACCAAATCCAGAGAGAAACCATGCAGAAAACAAATTTCTTCTGTCAGGATTACTCATGGGCCAGTGCCCTCAAGGAAACACAAATTAAAACAATAACTCAAATGTCATGGATGTGGAAAGAGCACAGAATTTAAAATCAGAAGATCTTTCTGAAAAAATTTCAAGCTGTTCATATGCATAATTTTCTTTATATTCAACATCCCATGAAATGGATCAAAGATGGTTTTACCACCATTTTAAATGAAGAGAGCATCACAAAGATATTAATTAAATGGCTTAAGATCATTCAATCCATATAAGAAACCCAGTTTTCTGATATATAGGGGTTAAAGAGGTTGCATCATGCTTTCTTTTAATCTCTTTTATTTAAAAAATCAAATGATACCATATCTTATAATATTGACTCAACACGTAACCATTTTTCCTAAGCATCTTAAACATCCCTGTAAACAGGTTAATTCCTATTATTCCATCATTATCACTTGTAAATTATTATTAAATTTTATATTTGCCTATATCTTAGACCTCTAATTAATACACCTGTGATTGAACTAAGCTTAATCTTATCTTTCTAACCTCAAATACTCTCCTTAACTAATCCCCTTGCATCCATTATGAACTATGCTGTGAACTGGGCTATAAAGATGAATACGGGCAAGGTTTCCTTTCTAGGATTCTACTATCTAGTGCAAGGGAAATAGATTAAAGCTATAATGCAATAGTGACAACTGCTAAAAGACACCTAGAAGCAATGTGTTGTGGGAAAAACAGAAAAGTGACCAAATTAATTCTGAATGTTTTAGAATGCTCATTTGTGTTTTATCACATCTATACTACATTACAGTTGACAAAGTATTTTCAAAAATCATAAATTACATTACATTCACAACTTTTAGAGAAATTCCCTATGTAAAGTTAGTGAAATGAGACTTAGAGATTTTAAACAAATCATTAATTTGATTAGGAAGTAACACACCCAGGACACAAATCTCAGACTTGTGACTTTAGATTCTCTGCTTTTCCACCATCATGACATTTGAACCTTTTGAATCATGTACCCCAACAGTAGACATGTTCTTAAACTTAATCTGCATTCTGTGGGTGTGAACTCATTTGTAAATAGGTACTTTTGAGGATGTTATTTTTAGTTCACGTGTAGGGGTGGGTGGGCCTTGATCCACATTACTGGAGGCCTTGTAAATAGAAACCATAAGTCAGAAAAAACACAGGAGGAGACCAAGAACATCACCATGTGATGGAGGACTGCCATCACCAGAACATTACCAGCTCTGAGAGAAAGAATGTCCTTGCTGACATCTTGATTTTAGACTTCTTGATTTTGCCTTCAAAACTGTTAGACAATAAATACTTGTTGTTTAAGACAAACTATTGTGTGGTATTTATTACAGTAACTCTGGCAAACTAAGACGAACCTAATGTTGACAGGAGTTATGCATCAGGTTGAAGGGAATAGTAGTAGAGAGAACACATGATCAAACCTTCTGTAGAATGGAGAAAGGAGAAAAAGGAATATAACCTTAATTTCCTCCTCTCTATAAAAGGGGCAATATGTCCTAACACGAATGTATTTAGGGAAGATGCAATGATATAATGGGGCAAGCAAAGGCCTCAGAAGGATCTCTTACATGAAGTGACTACTATTGCTAGAGTGTAGGAGAAATAAAGCCTGAGATGAATCTGGAAAATTCAAATGTTATATCTTGATTCCCTGCTCAGTATTGTGACAATAATCTAATATATATCTTTGTTAATTTCCTGTGCCTGAAATGCCTCCCATTTTCACCAGATGCTTCTTTTGAAATCCATGGTATTTTTATCTGCATTTTGTCTTAGTGAATCAATCACATTCCACCTTTTTTTATAGCTAAGTCCTATTTGTCACTTTACTCTAATGGCGAGGTTAGCAGGAGCACTTTAATAGTCTTTACCTCTCTAAACCACCAATATAATGTTTAACAAATGGAAAATGCTCGAGCATGGTCATTATTTGTATCAAGGTTTACATGCAAAAATAAATTTAAGACTTTCCCGACCCATATTTATAGCCCTGGTGCCTATTTGCAGTACTCAATATAAATTTGAATGAATGAATAAATGTGCAATACTATTTCTTGATGGATTGATGTGTGCGAAGTTCCTGAAAGCTAGATTTGAAAGAAAATACCTTCTTTTCCTTCTATAATATGTGATGTATTTGGAGATTTTCAGCACACTTTACTTTTAAAACAAAGTAATTTAGGTAAAGCACATATGCAAATGAATGGCCCCATATTTAAAGTAAATTTAAACAGGTTTTTGAGTTGCTGAACTCAAGAAACAGCATTTTTTTCCCTCTCTCTTACAATATCTGGAAACACAACTTATTAGATGACCTTTTCCTGCAATAGACTACAGCTTGGGCTGATCTCATAGATTATCATGTCTTAGCAAAGGCATAGAACAGTCTCACTTTTAGGGTCTTCAAAAGTTCAAGACTTTTAAAAATAAACACATTTATTTATTTAAAGTTAAATAAACACTTTAATCTCACACACAGTTTAAGCATTTCCCTGCCCTTCACAACAGAATGAGTAGTGGCTCAATGATCAGCAGTATGGAGGAGAATGCTTGGTATAGACTTCACTCCCCGTATCACCTGCCCTTCTCCTTAGTTAGGGTCAGATAAAGGGAGGAAATAGGAGATGAAAAAAGTTAAAGACTTGTTTACTTTGCTAGTGTGTATTTGTAGTGTTTCTTACTATAAAATATCCTGTTTCATGGACGGTGTTCTAATGGATTCATCAGGGACCTGGGGAGGGGTGTTCCCTCTTGTACTGTAAGGTCCCTGTTGCAAATGATGTTACCTCCAGGGTACTTCTCAGGACTACCCTACAGCTGCTGCCTCTTTCTGCCATGTAGTCAGGCCACATGGACAGAGTCTTTCAGTTGACTTACACCTGCCCTCCCTGTTAGCTTATGGCACTCATTCACACTTGCCTAGCTAAATAGTAAAATATATACAGACTATTCCTTTTGCTACTCTCTTTTCTCGTACTTTCATAACTGACAGCCTCAATTCACTTCTTATCACATGTCAAGTTCTCCCAAGAACTTTTTTTTACCTAATATTCTGTTAGTAGCCTAGAGCAGACTTAAAAATTACTGCAGCTCAGCAAGCAACAAACCTAGATATGAAACAATACTATCCCCTTTTCACAAGCCTTTTTTTCATTGTGTAAGAGGTTTTCTTGCACCTTCCCTAAATTGGCTTGGTAGCTGATGGGAAGAAAAGCACAGTTGTTCAAATCTTAATCCGCATTCCTGTGAGTGTGAACCCATTTGTAAAAAGGACCTATAAATATGTTATTATTAAGCTGTAGACTCATTTGTGAATAGGATATTCAAAGATCCTACTTAGAAGATGATAAATTGAATCAGGGTCAGTCTTAAACCACAGGATTGAGTCTTTATGAGCAAAAGCCATACAGTGCAGTTAATCAGAAGAAGCCAGAAGTCAGCAGAAATCAGAAGGACAGACACATAGAGAGACATAGCCATGTGATGGAGGATTGCTAACATTCTACAGACTCCAGAAGAAAGAAAGCCCTGTTAATACATTAGTGTTGTACTTCTAGCTTCCAAAACTATGATATAATATATTTCTGTTGTTTAAACTAACCCATTTGGGTGGTATTTGTCACAGCAGCCCTGACAAATTAAGACAAACTATTATAGATTATTTTTAAAGAATCCTTTTCCTTAATAAACCCCAAATGCTCTCATATAAGATAGAGGTATACAATGGTTTCTATACTGCATTGATATGTCTAGGACCCCACATTAGAATCTGTACACATTAATCACTTATTTTCGCATCTTTGTGACCTAGTTCAGACAAAATAAAATAAATAATGAATGGTGGAATGAAAAGTTAAAGACATTATTACACTTCTGGTCTAGATTGACTATTGAAAATAGAAAGTTTACTCTATATTGTTTTTAAAGAGTTTAGTTGTGCACATGCCTAGTATACTTGGAAGGATTAATAATAGATGAAAGGACAAAGGGAGATATTATACTTTTCCATGGAATATCAGGACTATGAGTACTACAGTCTTCCTAGGGTTGAGGAGAATTGACAACAGCTGATTTGACTATCAGACCATGGCCTGAGAGATGTTGAATTGGATATTGTTCTGAGTAGAGAAACAAACTGTGTAAAATGACAGCTTCCTGCTGAACTGAGAGGAATACATCAGATCAAAGAATGACTCAGACAAGTCCAGTTTGGGGAGTGTAGCCATCTGGCAATTTGATGTAATTATGAATTCCAAAAATATAATTGGATCATGCCTGTAAACTGATCTATTAATCTGGGCATGATTAAATTATGATTAGGGTATTGACTGGGCCACGTCAGTAGGGCGTTGAGCTCCACCCCTTGGTGGTTGGGGAATCAAATATAAAAGGCATGGCAAGAACAGAGTTGAAGCAGTTTTTGAGAAGCAGTTTTGATGTTGGAGTTTTGATGTTGGAGAGAAGGCCCCAGGAGAAGAGAAGTGAGCCATTCGCCTGATATCTACAACTGACCTTGTGGATGAACCAGAAGAGCTGAGCCCTGAGAGAAATGCAGCCCCAGGAAGAGAGGAACCCAAGAAGCCTGAACCCTGGCAAACGTCGGCAGCTGTCTTGCTCCAACACGTGGCAATGGACTTTGGTGAGAGAAGAAACTTAACGCTTTATGGTCTGGTATCTGTGGGCTTCTACCCCAAATAAATACCCTTTATAAAGACCAACCCATTTTTGGTATTTCACATTAGCACCCCTTTGGCTGACTAATACAGGGAGTAAATGAGTGTTTATTAGGGGACTTATGTGGAGTCCTCATTCTTGGTGGTGGGAGGAGAGATGACAGCTCTGAGCTTGATTGTCTGAGCCTACAGAGAAGTTCATGGGTATTTTATCATGGTTATTACATGCATGTGAGACATAAGCATAACTCTAAAAGTGAGGCAGGTTAGTATAGTGAAAGAGGGAAGGCGGCTGAGGCTCAGCAGACAATATGGCTAGGTGAACAAATGGAGATGAGACCCCACCCAGAACCCTCTTGAGGGGAAGTCTGCCAGAAAGATCCCACAAGACCCAAGCCAAGAGAATCCCATTTGGAATGAGAATCCCATTCGGGGTCAAGGGGAAGTCCTGGATAACTCAAACAAAAGGCCTCACCATTGGCCCCTTGAGAGTTAACAGGTAGGGTAACCAATCAGAACAGCAAACAGCTGGGGCCCTGCCCCAACATTATGAAGGGGGAGGAGGAAAGACTTTAAAAAGGCCTGACCTGGGGCCCCATGCACTCATCTCACCCTGTGGAATGCCCACAATCTATGTCTGAGGTTGTGTACTGTTTTTCATTTCTTGCTTTTCAATAAACTCTTTACTTCCTTGCCTGCCCTATGGTGTGTTCTTAAATTCTTTTATGCAACATAAGCCAAGAATGTAGAAGGCCAGAACCCAGAGTCCTCCACCAGCATATTTGGTGAGCCAGCCAGGAGACAGAGAGGCAAGTAATGCTCCCCCAACCCCCACCAACTACTGGTGAGTCTAAAGTTTTAATTAAAGCCTGTCTGTGCCCTCTTTTGTTTTGTCAGTGAGACCCTGAGCCCTGAGATTCTCACCCTGGGCCATCCTGGGAGGTTTGTTCCTTACTCAGCCCCTAGGAGGCCCTGAAGTTCCTCTTAATCCATCACCTCTGGGGCCCCTGAGGCTGTTTGCCTGTAAGCCACAGATCAGCCTCTGTTCTTAATTGCTTCTTAATGTCTGGTTTAACTGCAAAACTTGGTCTCTGACAGTGGCCATAAAATGAGCTCTCTCTCTCACAGCCACTTTCTAAGACTCCTGCAAGCATAGGCCAAAAGAAAGCCCCTAGATAGTCCCTTTCCTAGTGGGAAAGCCCTTGGAAGCCAAGGTCTGGGAAGTGGACCCAGACATCTCCCAAGACCTTTAAGGCTCTGGAGATGCCCAGAGACATAAGGCTCCTGATCTCCAGAATGTGGGGACAGTAAGCAGGGGTCCCAACCTCCAGGATGCTGGCTGGGCAAGCAAT
This sequence comes from Cabassous unicinctus, assembly GCA_029593785.1. NCBI lineage: Eukaryota > Metazoa > Chordata > Mammalia > Cingulata > Chlamyphoridae > Cabassous > Cabassous unicinctus. The sequence goes on from JAQZBX010020063.1 coordinate 15,339, forward strand.
CCATTTAACCAGGTCTAGTGGTGGAACACCACAAAGACTCACAAACACATTTATCCTCTCCTAGGGCAGCTTCTAATTGGGACAACCTGCCTACTTATGGTCTAAAAAAGAAGAGACTAATCTTTCCCAGCCATACGACATGACCACAGTTTGGCTGAAAGTGGCCTCTGTATGGGACCCTGAATTCCAGCTTAACCTGTGTAAGGAAGAAGGAGAGTACAGACAGATCTGAAGGCCAGAAATCACATGGTCATGTCTCCTTAAGGGGATGAGGAAATGCACTGCCAAACCATTCAATTAAAAGCTAAAGGAAATTTACTCAGAGGCAGGAAAAAATCCAGCCTTATTTCAAGGAAAGCTGGTAGAGGCAATAAAAATACTGTGTTAGATCTTAACTCTAGAGAAGCACAGATCTTCCTAGGAATTCCAGTCTGCCTCGGATATCTGTACAAACCTGCAGAAACTTTCCCTGGGCCCCCATACTTCCATTAACTCCCTTTTAGAAATAGCATTCTCAGTTTTCAACAATCAAGAATGAGCCACCAAGGAGAAGCAGGTGAGGAGGGGGCAGACATAGGTCCCAAAAGCAGGCTCACCTTTTAGCTGACACTGTTAAAGACACCATCACCTCAGAGTTAACAGAATCTAGGCTCCACATCAGCAGGAACCTGGCCTCAAGTTGCCTCAACACCCGGAAGGGGCTTTGCCCCAGGGAAGGCCTGAAGGGGCCTGAAGCCACGTGTGAACAATCAACCAGGAGGAGCCTTGGGTGACCCTTGACATAGCAGGTAAAATTGTTAATTTCTTAATTAACATGGGAGCCAATTACACCATCCTAGCCTGTACTCTGGACCTCTCCTAGCCTCAGTTGTGCCTAATAAAGGCAGTGAATGGGAAATCAAGATCTAGGCAATTTACTAAACCTCTCCCCTGTAGAATAAGGAACCTCCTTATATGCCATCAATTAAGATTAAAAAGTTCCTGGTAATTCCAAGCTCCCTGCCTATTCCTTACCAACACTCCAATCCTTCCAGCAAAAACTTTGCAAGGTTTTACCCCTTGCAGGAGGTAGCTAATGGGATGCAGTCCCCAGAGTAGTCCCAATTCATGTCTCATCAGGAACAGGGATTCTCTGGACCCCTTAGCTCCATACCTAGGAGCTGCCCAGGGATTTTCCTGGAGGAACAAAGCAGGAGGGTCCCACATGAGTTTTCTGCCATGGGTGGACACTGCGACCTTTGCATCTAGGTGATTCTAAAGTCAAGTCTGTCCCTATGCTAAGTGTGTAAAATTTTCTCTTCTGTTCTAATCTATGCTTGCTTTAACCTTGTCAGTCTGCTCATGCCTAAGAACTTGTAAATTAGAGTTGGGATTCGCCTGTTACAAATTGGATAATGGTAAATGGTAACCTAAAAATTAGTCTTTAAATTTCAATATCATCTTACAATTGAATTTGATGTATAAAAGAAATCACAAATGGAATTGATTCAACTGCTGGAAAAGCAGAAAAACTTAGCAACATTAACGTTGCTAATAAAATTGTTTTAGCTGCTTAGTTAATAAACAAAAGTACTCAATTTGTTCTAAAGTAAAAACATACTAGAAACTGTAAGAGTTAAGATCATTCTCTAGATGCCTTTATATTATAAAATAGCAGAAGGATAATATCTGAAATTGCTATAACTGAGTGGACTTAGTCTAGACCTACTACTGTAATGGTAAGCATAAACTGAATTTACCTTTGTTTATTGTTAGTTCAGGTCTAACCTCACCCTTGTGTATTCTTGCTATTGTGATGGTAATTCTAAACTGAGTTTGCCTTTGTTTATGTTTACTTCAGGTCTAGCCTCACCCTTGCTTATGCTTATGGTTATTTCAGAGATGGCCTCACATTTGTGATGGTAACTATTCTTCCAGGTAACATGGCAACTTCTGCCCCCTATGGCTCAGGGGAAGGCAAATTTGAGACACCCTATCTCCTGTCCTTCCACTGGTATTAATAACCCTGCTTTCTCTCATGACTCCAAGTGTGGACTGGGTTGCTGCCTGGTAAAATTCTCAACCCTCAAGGTTGGACACACTCTTCCAATCCAGTGGCTGCCAGAGTCCTGTTATCTCTGAGGACATCTCAAGTGTTGATGTTTCTATAAGCAGCAAGTCATGAGAAAAACCAGTTTCTCTGAGACTTCAAAGACCTCAGTGAGTATATACTGGAATTAGTGTTGCTCATTAAAGTCAAAATGGAAAATAAGCAAAGCTCTGAAAGGAAAATACTGTAAATTGTATTTTAAAGCATTGGGAAAAAATTATTTATTAGCCAATAACTAAAGAATGAAATTCTTGTATAAAATTGCAAGCTCACAGTTCAGATTAATTAGAAATAGCCTTCAAAGAGATCTTTCAAGTGTTATTTCACAGTTTAAACTTATTTTGCAAGAGAATGAAAATTATAAGTAACTTTAGTGAGTGGTATTTTTGTGTCTATGTCTGTCTATTTGCTATATTTTCATACATCAAGATGGTAATATCAAATTAACAAATAAAAATTCTTAAAAGAGCTCTATTCAATTTGTTAAAAATTAAATATGCAGTTATATATGTGAATGAATATTCCTGGAGCCCAAATTAGGCTAAGCAGATGGAAAGGTCATGGAGAAATCTGAATATAGAAAGTATTGGGAAAGGGAAAAGATTTTTCCTAAGCCCTTGGACCTACCCGGCTCCAGGACTTCTCTTTGCAAGAGCTATGAGGGAAGGGCTAGGTGTGGCAGATTAAAACTCTATCTTCTAAGCCAGGGAATTAAGAATCATAGTTTATCATGTAATTCCCCAATTTAAACATTTTAACAGCCTTAACATAGGGTAGTTAATAATCCTATTACCAAATTTCAGTAAGTAAAGAAAAAGTTCTTGAAAGCTATGGAAAGATCTTTTCTAGATTATAATTAAAACAAATTAAACAATTATAATATATTCCAGAACCTAGTAGTCAGTATGCTTTTAAGATTACTCAGTTTTAGAATTGTATTAAAGAAAAGAAGTTTTTAATCTCTTGTGAAGGAAAAAAAACATTCCTTGCATAAACTATAATGGTTTTATTTTATGTAGTTTGGGTGTAATCTCTCTAGGTTTATAGGATACCAATTAAATAAATTAACATTGTATGTATTAAATCTTTAAGCTGATGAAAATTATAAGTTCATGTTTAATGAAATGGATAAAGGTAAATTTCATTGGTTGCTAATTATAATTTAATAAGCTAATTTTAGTGTAAAGTAACTAATCTATGTGGCTATGGTTAATTATAGAAAGTTTGTAAAAACATTGTCTAAACTGAAGTATTTAAATGGCTAATTCCAGGAAACCATTATTAAATAAAAGTGTAAATTGATATTAATAACCAAAAATAACTTCATAACAGGGAAACCTGACAGTTGCCATCCCAATCTGCATATTAAAGTGGTGGTAGGAAAGATAATCTTGATTCCATGGGGAATCTTAGATTTCCATAAAACAATGGAAATAGTACTTTTTCCTGTACTGCAAAAGTAAAATACCTGTTAATGTAATCATGGTTAGGTGTGAAGTAAAAAGCAAAGTACTAAAAATAGTTAAGTTCATTTAATATGTTGTAAACTGCATTTGGAAGTATTTAGAAAGTACATAAAAATTAAGAGATAGATTTCAATATCATCAAACTCCCTTGTGCATTCAAACCAGGCCTAGTTACTGGCTAGGTCAGTCAAGACCCCCAAAACAATAAATATATCTACCACATCTCTGGTTATGCTCCTGAAGTGGATAGAAAGTATGTTGCAGTTTTGGACTCCTGCAGCAGCTGGCAATGGCTCTATATGGATAGATGTACAATGGATATTACCTTCAGACTGGCAATGTTTCATAGTGCCGAAGGTCGCTATGTACCATGCCTTTGAGCCTACCCTCCTAGCTTATCTCTAGGATCAACTTTGTTGCAGCATGCTGGCTGTGTTAAGAACATACCAAGTGGAGCAATAATTACAAGAGTAATGTGAATAGAACTTAAACAAACACAATTGGCATTATGGCCTGCTCCCATGGAGAGGTAACATGTATGGTATTGCAAATCTGGAACTTAGATCTATTAACTGCAGCTCAAAGAGGAACTTATGCATTGATTAGTGCATTGGTTAGTAGTAAATAATATACCTATATTCTTGATAAATATGTTGATATCTCTTCTATTCTAGAGCACATGCAGAGGAATACTGAACATATTAAAAGTCTCAGTAAACTTAATTCATTTTCTAAGTAATCAATGAATGTGCCTAGAAGATAAGGGAATGGCTCTCTTAAGTACTGTCTTTATTTTGCTTGCCATATATTTTTCTTGTTATTATCTATAATGTCTTTGTGAGTTTATGTCTAGGGCAGTGCCTCTCTCCATACCTCTCCTAGCTGTCCTAAGTATAACCACTGCTGTGGGAACTGGGGTTGGCAGTTTATACCCAAACCCAGCAGGTCTACCACAATGTATCCCTAGGGTTAACCAACAGAATAAAAGAACTCAAAGAAGAATGCTGTTTCCTATCAACTTTGGGAGGATGCAGCCTCTGAAGTCACCTGGCCTTTCTCACTCTCATGGTCCAGTATGACATGGGTGGCCCCCTTTTTGGGCATGCTTACCACCATCTTATCCTTTTAAATAGGAACCTGTATCTTAAATTCTAACTAAGTTTATTTCTTCAAGAATCAAATGCCCTAGTAGTCATGCAGGGATTTCATCCAGTCTAACAAGAGTGCTGGACCCATCTTCCCTCAGCCAGAGAATAGCCAGAGAGTTTTAAACTTTGTCAGGTAGGTCCTACTCCCCCTAACCAGCAGGAACTAGCTACAAAAGAATGACCATCACCCTTCAGCACCCCTTTAAGAATAAGGGTGTGAACTCTTTGAGGGGAAAATTGAGGCAGGTATAGTGAAAGGGGGAAGGTGGTTGAGGCCCAGCAGACAACATGGCTGGCAGACTACATGGCCATGAGACCCCACCCAGAAACCACCTGAGGGGAAGACTGCCAGAAAGATCCCATGAGCCCCCGGCCACAAGAATCTCATTTGGAACGAGATTCCCGTTTGGAACAAGAATCCCATTTGGAGTAATGGGGGAGTCCCAGATACCTTCAAACATAAGTCCTCATCATTGGCTCCCTGAGAGCTAACAACTAATCAGAACAGCAAACAGCTGGGGCCCCACCCCAGCCTTATGAAGGGGGAGGAGGAAAGACTTTTAAAAGGCCTGACCTAGGACCCTATGCACACAACTCACCTGCATAATGTCCACAATCTATGTCTGAGATTGTGTACTGTTTTTCACTTCTTGCTTCTTAATAAACTCTTTACTCCCTTGCCTACCCTATGGTGTGTCCTCAAATTGTTTTATGTGACATAGGCCAAGAACCCAGAAGCCCAGAACCCAGAGTCTTCCACCAGCAAAAAAAAATGCCGCACTTTGCTCAAGATTAAAGGTACATACACTTAAAGATGTTTATCAAGCATGCAGGGGTGACTTCAACAGTGTCCTTCTTTGATTATGATCAAAGAAGCAGATATTTGTGTTGTTTACACAAGGAGGAAAGGTCAGATAGTTACAGTTTACTTTACTGACTCTAAGATCTATTTATTCCAGGCAATTATTTCCTGAGGCTTGTCTTGTGACTAGCTGAATATAGCATACAGTTTAATTTAAGGAAAGGGCAGTAAGAGTTGGAAGATGCTAATTTACCTGTTCCACAGATAAGAATGAAGACACATTCTGAATATCACCATGGAATGAGACTCCCTCATCCCCTTTCCTCTAATATTTTTAAAATGCTATATTTGACACCACATGTTATTGTGATAATAGGGAATTAATAAGAGTACTCCTAGATGGACATCTCATTCCAAGTGAAGTCACCTTTTTTTTAATTGGAAAAAGAATGCATGATTAGGAAAATTTACTATCTGTAAAATTGTGAAAAATTTTAAGTTATAAAATAGAAAATTCAAAATGATACTAAAAATTTTCACTCAAAAATATATCACAATTTTTCTCCATCCTTTGGGTATCATTATAAAATAATAACACCTTTTTAAGGAATAATTTGAATTGCTTTTGCATAATTAACAAATTATGATTATTAAATCATTATATAGATGTCTTTATATAATCAAATAGTAAAAGGTTAATACCTGAAATTACTGATGCTGGCTAGAGTGGTGGCACCCCTGTTTATAGTTACTCTAGATGTAAACTCATCCTTGTGTATCCTTATTATTTTGATGGTAACTCTAGATTGAACTCATCATTGTGTAAACTTACTACTGGGATGGTAACCACTCCACCCACCTCTGTTTAATATCCATATGAAAGACCTTGTAACTGACCTTTGTTCTGTATACCACTATCCTAAATCCTTGTGACTGTTCCTGGTTTGCTACCCCACCTCCATCCATCCTGTCCAGCCCCCTAATATTTAGTTATGAAGGAACCCATGTTCAGCTCCACTCCAATTATTCATTGGCACCCCAATGTTATAAAATATTAGAATTTCTGCAGATCAGGAAGGAAATTTGGGGCCATGGGCCCACTGTTCTCCACTGGTTGCACAACCAATAAAACTCTGTCTTCGAAACCCCAGTGTCTCAGGAATTGGTTTAAAGATGCTTCAGGAGACATGAACTCACTTTTGCTTGGTATCACCTTTTATCATTCTATTGTATAAATCTACTATAATCTGTTTGGCAAAACCTTAATGTTGGACATCAGATTATCTTCAAAATGTATATTATAAATTCTACTTTCATAAGCATCTTTAGAAAATTTTCATAAACAGTAATCATTTTCCTAGAATAAATTTTGGAAATGAAATTTATGAGAAAATGTATGCATACTTAAGGAATTAAATACATATAACCAAATCAAACTTTAGAAATATACCAATTCAAAACCAATTATCAGTATATAACGGTTAAATTTCCTCAGGCTCTTTCCAATTTATCCTTTTAAATCAGGGGTTCTTAAGATTTCAGCGGTTCCGTGAACTTGAATTGAAAAAATTCAACTGATTATCTTTATTTTCTCTAACCTCCAATGTTTAGTGTCATAAAACTACCTGCCTCTACATTCTGAGAAGGAGTCCATAGTTTTCACCTGACTGGCAAAGGGTCAGTAGAACAAAAAAAGTCAAGAATCCCTGTTTTAAATTATCTCCAAATAAATATATGAAAAATGCCATAGCTGATTATTTTTCATATGATAACTGAACATTTGGATTTGAAAAAAATATGTTCCTATATTTCATATACTTTTCTCTTTTTTCTTTATTTGTAATACTATATAAATTGTGTTCTTCTGTTTCTCATAAACATTATTATTTTTTTAACATCTCTCATTTGCTTTAGTTTTGTTATATGCTTTGATGTACCAGTTTTTATGTAGTGATTTCTATTGATCTTTCGCTTCATGGTTTCTGTCCATGCAAAATATCAATATTTATGGAAAGGGGTAAGCAAGAGTGATGTATTAGAAATGAGTGAAAAATGAGCAGAATTTTGAATAGAAAGTATGTATGTATGTTTGAAACCAGAAACTCAAAGGATCAGACCTTAACACTCTCTTTCCAAATCTTCTTTATTGAAATCTCATTTAGGAGAATGCAGAGATATTCTTACAATATTTTATAAAAATTAAACCATGTTCTGTTATGAATGGGGTTATAATTTCTCATAAAATAACCATATTAAATAAATGATAGAATGATGTTTTGTTTTATTTTGTTGGTGAAAGTAGAGTTGTTTCCTTGATTGTTTATTTTGTGCCATTAGGGAGTTCTTCAGGGAAAAATATCATGAGATATTCCATTTTCTTTTTTATAAATTTCTGATTTATTTTTATGTTTTATTTTTATATGGGCATATGTACTTTTCTATTAGAAAAATAAGGATGTTTTAATTACATAAATAGCCTTGTACTCTGAATAATGTTGAGATGTGCTAACAAAATTTCATGATCAGAAAGGAAGTACAGTATAAAATAGAGCAGTTCTTCTCAAATTTTAATGTATACAGGAATCACCCGGGAACTTGTTAAGATTCAGACTCTTATGAAATATATTTGGGGTGGAACTGGAGATTCTGCATTTCCAACAATCTTCCAGCAATGCAGAGACTGCTAGTGTGCAGGCCATACTTTGTATATAGCAAAGGTAGAGAGGTTATTAACAATTTTGGAGTCAGACAGAATTAAGTTTGTTTCTGTTGGAATTTGTTTTGTGCATGAGTGTGTGTGTGTTTGCTTTGTTTATTGTTTTTTTAATCTATCAAAACCTGTGACAATTAAATGATATAGTGACTGTAAAACCCTTAACTGAATACCTGGCAATGGCAACAAGTATGTAGCCTGTGATGTTAGAAATAATTTGTACTGTGCAAAAAAAAATTTTTTTTAGGTTATTCTTCAACTATAATTAGGGAGAAAAACTAATCTACTTGTTTTTAAAAGGTGGTTTAATTATTCACAAATTTAGCAACTTTTTTGAAAAAATTACAGCCAGTGAAAAAACTGTCATAAAATTAAAGCATAATAATATGCTGACTTTTAGCTTTCATTTCTTTTACAATTTCATTGATTTAGGACTCAGAGAAGTTTTAAAAGTACTAAGGTTTTCAGTGTAGTAAAATTCTATCATATTTTAGAATCCCCAACGGTAGCAGCAATAGCAAAATACTCAAGCAAGGAAAATTCCAACTATAATACACTATATTTGTAAACCTTTCATCTTAAGAGTGAGGAGAAATGCAGGAATGAGAGACCTCATGGTGAGTCCCACTGATTTTGAAAGATTGTCAACAGTTTCTGAAACAGAATATATTCCCTTGTGCTTGGCAAAGCTTCAAATGAGCGGCTAAATGTTGAGATGGATATCTGAACTGAACCTCTGAACTTTTGGAGGTTCACCTGTCATCCCTGAATGTATAATCAGATCATCACTTTCTCTCTCTGCCTCCCTTCTGGCAAAATTTCCAGCATTAATTCATGCCATTTTCTCATATTTCAGCAGTTTTCTCTTCCATATGCAAGTCAGTCACAGTCCAATCAAAAGCTCATTTCCATTGAGGGTTCAGGGACATATGACACCCTACCTTATATACTTAAAATAAAAGTAGACTACCCATCACCCTCCTCCTAAAAAATAAAACATCCCCGCTATTCTTCTTGTGAAAATTAACATTTCTAAAGCATTGAGCTTGGGGGACAAAGCTTCTTGGCCTAGCTTTTAACATATTATTATCTTCTCCCTCTGGGGTTGTCAAGCATCCTGTTATAGCACCAAGCTTATTCAGACTCTCTTTTCTGCTAATGGCTCTCTGATTTTCCTTCTCTATTAAATGGGAAATGAAGTGAGTGACAGAAAGTTTTTGGTGTTTTTTTTTTGGGGGGGGGGTTGTGGGTTTTTTTTGGCTATTTTTTAAAATCAGAGTTTCAAAAGATATGTTAATTCAGCAATTCTATCTTTGGGTAAATTAATGAAGTCTTAACAGGTTTAATGCCTGCTGGTTTCCTTCTAGATCTTTGCCTTCATGAGCAGCTCCAATGTAAAAACACATGCAGACCTCCTGCCAATAATGACACAGTTGCATGGAGCTGAATAGCCTGATTTTTTCCTGCAGACTTGGAAATCTTGCACCTCCTTTGTTTATTTCTGATCTAGTAGTGCTGTGTGAGAAAGTAGAGAAGGGACTGTAAATTTAATGCTATCTTTTAAAATGGTTTCATATTTTGATTTTGAAATTCGTAACTTTTGCTACAGCAAAAAAAAAAAAAAATGCATGCACCTCTTTTTGAATATATTGTAGAAGAAAGCCGATGTAGAATTGCCTAATATTTGGATGATCTGAAAAGAAGATATTCAGGGTCATTCTTTTCAAATTCTTCGTGAGGGCTTCTCAAAGAGCAGGGTCTTTGTCTTTTTCACCAATGTATCCCAGCACTGGACCTAGGATACATGATGCACACCACAAAATTCATTTTATCATTGAAATAATTGCACTGGGAGTCATGAAGCCTTCAACACTGGGTGTGTAGCAGAGTAGAGAGCAGGCTGACAACTAGATTAGTTCTTGATTGAGAACTAAGTAGTATTGAAACACCAGCATCCTCATGGCGGTAGCAGCTCTAGCCACACAGTCTCTCAAATTAAAGTGTAGCACCAAAGAAAGCATTATTCTTCATTCATTTTTGCAGACGCCATGTGATTCTAACTCGGGTTGGGCCTTATTGACATGGTCTCAGTCGCATGTTCATTTTTGGCCAGAGAGAAAGTTATGTCCTTATTCAATTTGGGTTTTGAACACATGTTCCACCTTAGAGCCAGTGGGAGGAGCCTACCCAAACCACCTGGATTGAGAATAGAAATACCTCCACCACCATTTTTGAGTGTTATTACTGGAAGTGGGATGACTAGCACTGGAGGCCAGACACACACACACACTCACACACTCACACACACACTCACACATCCACAACAGTTAGTTACTCAGGTCAGGCTGATGTTTAACCTTATGCTTTTTCACTCAAATAAGAGACTCTGTGAGGTGGCTGGAAGAAAACTGGTTCAAGAGAAAGAAAATCCTGGTGCTTAGTAGCTTTTAACTTTATCTCTCTAGATTTCGGTTGCCTGATCTATGATATGAGAGTATCCTATCTGTTTAAAAGCTGTCAGCTATTTTAGATTTTAAGAAGAATGTTGTAGAGCAAATGCATAAAATTCTATATATCTGAGCTCTGTACTTAGATTCCCTGTTACAGCATTATCCCAACTATATTAAAAAATAAACAAATCACTAAAAGTTTACAATTTTCAACACCTTGCTAAGTATTTTGTATGAATAATCTGATTTATCCTTAGACATACTCCTTAAGATAACCTATTAGTTGCAATTTATTTTTAAAATGATGCCTCAAACTAGCATAAACGATAAAGATCTTTATTATCTTAGGAAGTAGAATGTATGGAGGTAGAGTGGTTTTCTTCAGGTGTACTATGAGCAGGGCTACAGTAATTCCCTTAATTCTGACTCTCTCTGAATCAGCTTTATTTTGAGGTTAGCTAACCTCATGTTTGCAGGGTAACTGCTATGAGCAATTGGAACAAAACCCCACCCTGCTTGCTTCCAGGGGATAGAGATAACTTCATACTTTCCCCAAACATGAAATATATCCTTCCTTTTATCTTGAATGGTACAACTTAGATTTTGTGTTCACCACTGGATTTAAAGAATCCCAGTTGAATGCCATGTGCTGATAAGATAAAACATGAGTTCCTAAATCAATCACTAGCTCAGACATATCAGGATCCCCTCCTAGAGATGGAGAGGGTGTCACCTTCCCGAGTCATTTGTGCTACTTGGGAGAGATGGTAGATACCTAAACAAAATCAGCAAGAACTTGAGCTCTGTGGTGACCAAGTAATTTTTCATATAAATTGTGGTATTTTTGAGAATACCAAATGCCAAACCAGAAAGAATGCTATTAAAACTGACATAAACTGAATTTAATCTGCACAATCCATGATGTATGGTCACCCTGTTGTTAGTACTAGGTTGACAGTCAATATTTTCTACTACAGGCAATGTTATCATAGCCATTTCTTATTTAAAAAACTTTTATTATGGTAACATGAGCAACACAAAATTTTCCATTTTAACCACAATCCAGTGACCTCAATTATATTCACAATGTTGTGCTGTCTTTATTTTGCTTGACATATGCCTGTCTTATTGTTGCCTATACTGTCTTTGTGAGTTTATGTCTAGGGCAGTGCCTTGCTTCATAATTCTCCTAGCTGTCCTAAGCATAACCACAGCTGTAGGAACTGGAGTTGGCAATTTATACCAAACCGAGCAGGTCCACTACAATTTCTCCCTAGAGTTAACCAACAGCATAAAAGGACCCAAGGGGGGCAGTAGATGTGGTTCAAGCAGTTGAGCACCTGGTCCCAGGTTCAGTCCCCAGTACCTCCTAAATAGAAAAACAAATAGCAAGAAGACAAACAAAAATAAAATAAAAATAAAAACAACTCATGGGAGCTGATGGCTTAGTGGTTGAGCACTGGCTTCTCACATAAGAGTTCCTGGGTTCAGTCCCCAGCTCTGGTACCTTAAAAAATTTTAAAAAAAAGAAGGAAGAATACTGTTTCCCATCAACTTTGGGAGATTGCAACCTCTGAAGGAACCTGCCCTTTCTCCTGCTCATGGTCCAGTATGTCATGGCTGGCCCCCGTTTTGGGCCCACCTACCACCATCTTCTTTATTCTTTTAGTGGGTCCATGTATCTTCAAAATTCTAATTAAGTTTATTTCTTACAGAACTAATGCCTTATTAGTCATGAATGAGTTTCATCCAGTTCCAACCAGGGTGCCAGACCCATCTTCCTGCAACTGCAATAGAATAGCCAGAAGGTTTTACACCTTGTCAGGTAGACCTACTCCCCCTACATAGCCAGAAGTAGCTACAGAAGAATGATCATTGCCCTTCAGTGCCCTCTTAAGAATAAGGGTGTAAACTCTCTGAGGGGTAAGTTGAGGGAGGTTAGCATAGTGAAAGAGGGAAGGCAGCTGGCCAGGCAGACAACATGGCTGACAGGCAACATGACCGACAGATCATATCGCCATGAGACCTCACCCGAAAACCTCCTAGGAAGAAGGCTGCCAGAAAGACCCTGTGAGATCCCAGCCATAAGAATCTCATTTGGAATAAGAATCTCATTCAAGGTCAAGGGAAAGTCCCAGATATCCTCAAAAGACCTCACCATTGGCCCGCTGAGAAATGGCAGGTGGAGTAACCAATCAGAACAGCAAACAGATTTTTAAAAGCCCTGATTTGGGGCCCCATGCACACAACTCACCCTGCAGTATGCCTGTGGTCCATGCCTTGACCTGTGTACTTTTCTCATTTTCTTGTTTCTTAATAAACAATTTACTCCCTTGCCTACCCTATGGAGTGTCCTTAAATTCTTTTATGTGACATAAGCCAAGAACCTAGAAGCCCAGAAGCCAGAGCCATCTAGTAACACCTTTTCAACTACCTATTAACAAAACCTTTTCATCACCCTAAACAGACATTTTGCAGCCATTAAACATTAACTCCCCATGCATGCCCACCATACCGCCTCCCCATGTAATTTTTAATCTATCATCTATCTCTGTGAATTTGCTTATTCTATTTATTTCTCATAAGTGAAATCATACAATTTTTCCCATTTTGTAACTGGCTTATTTCACTCAACACGATGTCTTCAAAGTCCATCCTGTTACGCTATATCAGAATTTCATTCTGTTTTCCTGTTAAATAATATTACATTCTAATATTACAATAATATAGCACATTTTGTAAATATCCATTCATCTGCTTCTAGGTATATATCCAAAAAACTTAAAGCAGGGACCTAAACAGATATTTGTACAGTAATATTAATAGCATCATTATTCATAATAGCCAAGAGGTGGAAGCAATCCAAATGTTTATAGTAGCCATTTCAATAATTAAGACACAAAACTTAGAAGGGTCAAGTGTATACTTAAGATTACTCAATTAATAAGCGGTGATCTGAGATTAAATCCATCACAACCATTTCTGACTCATCTTTTTATCATTTGGTAAATCAAGAGTAGTTTAATTACCTTTTATTCTCAAGATTGGTGATAAGTGATAACTTATTTGTTATTTCTACTATCCAATAATTTAATCCACATCATGATCCTTTCTACTCTAGAAAAGAAATACAAAGCCGTGGGAAATTAACAAAGTAAAACAAATCTGTAAATTGATAACTTCATCAACAGCAGGACAATAAATACTGCTCCAGACCACATCAGCATTTGCTATATCAGGCACACTGGCCCTCCCTGAGTGGATCAAATATGAACTGACAAAATATTATATTCCCTAAAATTCCATACATACCAGGTACTAATAAAGTGTTTATTTTAAAAATCCAGTAAGGATTGAAATCACACTCCTTCCTTTAACTATCTACAGAGAATGGGCCAACAAAATCTTCTCTCCTAGGACATGTAAGAAATGATTTTAAGACCCACATTATAGATTTTTAGTTTAAATAAACTGTACTGCTTTCTTAGAGGATGTTAGCAAACCATATTTTTAAGAGTTTTCATTCAAATATTTACTCACAAATTTATACCCATAGAATAGCAAAATCCCAATAGAGAAGAGAGATTTCTAAACATCTCAGTACATTTCCAATTCTATCCGAAGCCTGAAAACTGTTATTTGAAAACACTGTAGAGCAAAACAAGCATTCGTCCAATTTGTGGATGTCTCTTAGGTCAGATCTTTTGCAGGAGCCATTGAATACACAAGTGCAGACACCCTTTCCCTCAGTAGGTGTGACAGGTTATTAGTGATAAAATTGCAAAGAAGGCACCTCCCTCTTGAACCTCTAAATATACCCTAAAGCAATATAAATAGGATGAACTAAATCTATTTTTAAACCAACTGCCTGCAACAGTTAGTACTGTTGCAAATCCGTGTTACTTCTATAATTATCTCTAGGACCTTATCTAGAATGATGTAAATTTTGTAGATATTTTTGTTCAGCCACTATGGTACAATTTATGTACTCATACCCAAAAAGGAAGAAAAGATAGATAAAAAGAAAGTAAACAATTTTTTAAAAAACACTGAAAAATATGTGTTGAAAAATGAAAGTCCTACTGCTCACCACAGTTAAGATAGCATTACTTATTACCTGGATTGTTGCATGAGCTCCTCACTGGTCTCGGGATCATATTCTTGATCCGTGTCTAATCATCCTTCCTGTATTTCCAGTTACTCTTTGTAAAATATGAATCAGATCATGACACTGTTTTGCTTAAATCTCTATAATGTCAATTATACATGATATACTTATAATTCAATGTTTAGGTAATATGGCTAAAAAAATTCAAGTATCTGCTGTCTCTGGCTTACTGCTTTTATTTTCTTTCCCCAGAGTAATCTCTCCCTTTTTACCATGTTATACAAATTTTGGACTTCATTTTGCCCTTCAACCATGTGATACAAATTCCCATCCCAGGGCTTTCGCATTTGATGATTGTTTTTCCTTTTTCCTCTTTTTCTTTTTCTGTTTCTAGTGCCTATTCCCTAAATCTTCACAAACTTTATGCCTCCCTCCTTTCCATATCCATGTTTTAAATTAAGTATCACCTCATCAGAGGCTCCATCCCTGGCCACCTGTGTGGCAGGCAATATAGCCTAAGTTAGTCTCCACTATCTTCTTTACAACACTTCTCATTTCCTGTAATCATTTTATTTGTGCTTCCTTATTATAATCAGCCCATACTAAAATCATACTGATGGTAAGAATATTATTTGTCCTTTTTGATGTTATACTCCAGTTCCTAGAATATTCTGTGGCACAAAAGAAGTATTTGTTGAATGACTGTTGATTGATTACCCACTTCTCAATTCTGCTTGCCTCCCCAAAGGTAATTATAGTTAGTATTTGAGGATATACCTTATCAGTTATTTTTTTTTACATGCTTACAGATGGGTTTTGTGATGGCTTTTTTCTCTTACTGTATTTTGGATATCAATGCATTCAAATAATGTATAGTAATGATGCTCTTTTTAACTGCTACATGATATGGGTATGGATATCCTACACATTATTTAACTCTTCTCATATTGATTAACATTTAAGAGATTTCCAATATTTTGATATAATAAAGAATTTATGGTAAAAATAATATTGAGAACCTATTTTGTTTCTGTCACTATTCTAAGTATGTGGGGAAATTAGTAAACAAACAAAAAGCCTTCTCCCATGGAATTTATATTCTATTAGGAGAAAGTAAACAAAAAAAAATACATTTAATAATTATATAAAATTTATATTATGTAAGAAGGTAATAAATTATTGAAAAGAAAACAAGGTAAATTTATAGTGAGCATTTGATTCACACAATTAGGTCTTTTTTACTTACTTTTTACTTCTGGATTAATGTCCATTAACAGTATAAATAGAAATAAATGGATGAGCCTTTAGTTTTCTCAAATCTTCCTGGAAGAGACCACTGCAAAGTTTATAAATAGTTGTTAATAGATCTACTATTTAGTCCTTCCATCAAGACAGTGAAGTGAGAAGCTTCAGGACTCCATCCCCTCCACAGTAGCTTTGAACAACCAGAAAGAACTGGCAAAAACATCTTTCTCAAAGTTTCCAGAAAATAATTAAAGGATTGCAGCAACCAGGCAAACACTGAATCAATAAAAAGATATCTTAAAAGTGGTAGGGCTGACACCCCTTTCCCCCCATTGGCTAAGAACAGACTGGCCGATGCTCACATTGTATCCTTGGTCTTGGTCCCAGAGGGAGCAGAGTAACCTACAAACACATACTGGGAGCTTGTGTGTCTGGCCCAATCTTTCTGGTATTGACCTGAGAGACTGAACCAAGACACTCATCACACAGTTACTTTCACAGAACTTGCCTTATATATAGAAAGTAGATGACAAAGATCTCCTGCGGAATGCTGTGGGAGAGCAATCAAGTTGTGCTGTCCGGGCAAGGGATTGCTGACTGAAGGACATACAGTACAGTGCCTGGGATGGTGAGAAAACTGTTTCTTAGGGAAGAGAGGACATTCATAACTGTCTAAATGAGGGAATTCCTAGGGTCACACAGACATGCTAAAGACAAGCTGCAAAGCAGGAGGACCCATGCTTTGGCCTTGAGCTATTCTTAAGACACATTGTATGGATAAGCTCTGAATTAGAGGACTCCCACAGGTAAATCTGCAAAGACTGGGGAAGGAGTTTTACTTTTTCTTTTTTCTTTCTTTTACTTTTCTCTTTCCTTCCTTCCTTCCTTCCTTCCTTCCTTCCTTCCTTCCTTCCTTCCTTCCTTTCTCCTTTCTTTCTTTCTTTCTTTCTTTCTTTCTTTCTTTCTTTCTTTCTTTCTTTCTTTCTTTCTTTCTTTCTCTTCCTTCCTTCCTTCCTTCCTTCCTCCCTCTCTTTCTTTCTTTCTCCCCCCCCTTTCTCTTTCTCTCTCTCTCATTAGCTCCGAGCATTCAATGAAAGCTGTCAAAACACTAGCTGGTTACAAGCTTAAAAAAAGAAACCTTAGTGTCTAAATTCCAGTGATAACAAATTAGAATATATTAGTACACAGGTTTCAACAAAGGGTTACAAAGCTTACAAAGAAACAGTAAGTGATGGCTTATGCAAGGAATAAGATTAAATAATTAGAAATTATCAGTGAAGAGGGCCAGACCTTGGACATATTAGACAAAGACTTTAAAGAGATGGTGCTACCAGAAAATAGAAGGAGGGTAGAGAATGGAAAGTGGAGGGTTAATCTGCAGAATTGGTAATGAGGTTGTTTGTAAATCTTTGGAAATGAATAGAAATGGTTAAAGCATATCACAATGTTTGTAACTAACAGTGCTATTGTATGGATATGACAGTGGTTGAAAGGGAAAATCTAAGGTCATGTATATTACTAGAAGGAAAGCTAAAAACTGTAACATGGGACTGTATAAGATAGTAAAACCTCATGTAAAATACAAATATGGGGGATATTGCATATATAAGACTTTTTTTACAAAATATAAATACAAATATGCTAGAGAGACGGAAAAAGAATAGTAGCTATGTATGGCAGGTAAAGTATAGAGAGATTTAGAGGTGATGAATTTTGTTTGTTTTTTTTTGTTTATTATTATTTTTGTAATAAGGAAATTGCTCTGGGAATGATTGGGGTGATGAATACACAAGTACATGATTGCACTGAATACCACTGATTGTACTCTTTGGATGGATTTGTGCTTTATTAATATGTAACAATAAAATTGATTTGTTTAAAAATAAGGTGGTGCTAAACATATTCAAAGAACTAAAGGAAGACATGGATAAAGAACTAAAT
>JAQZBX010020064.1:0-33318 GCA_029593785.1 Cabassous unicinctus
TAGCAACCTGAAGAAAAATCAGAAAGTCCTAGTTTTATCCATTACCACAGATGTTTTAAGGGGTCAGTTTGCTAAATTAAGTATTTTAAATATGGATATCAAACTTAGAAGATGTTATTGCAAACATCTAGAAAGGGCAAAAACACTAAGTAGAAGTGACAATAAGCATCACAATATTTCATACAATTATGATGGCAAAGGAGACTAACACTTATTAATTTGACGAGATCTGCACTTTATCCTTTGTTTATTTTGTCTCATTCTATCCTTCAACCTGGGATTTTACAGATGAGGATATCAAGGCGTAAGGAGTTGAACTATCCTAAGACCACATAAGCTAGTACATGGCAGTAGATTTACACTTGACATATCGCTTTTTGATTATAAAGATTTTGGCCACAATTACAGACTGTCTTCAAACCAAACTAAATTCCTAGGCTTTCCTATCTAATTTTTGTCATCTGATAAATTCTCAGCATATTCCAATGAATTAAATGCATATAAATCAAACAACCAAATACCTTTAGCCGTGGAAATGCCTTACTGGAAATATTTACATTGGATTCAGGAATAAAAAAATAAGCACTGTTTGTTTTATGTTCCAATATAGCACATTTGTATTTGATTTGAGGGGACTCAGTAGAACCTTAGGTTGTAGTTTATAAGAACTCTACTATGTCATTGAAGCAGGAAGGATGGAATTAGTAATATTGTCTAAAAGAATACATCTTTGAACAATGAACATACATTTTTTTTTTTTTTCAAATAGGACTTATACTGAGGATTACAGATTTTTCTTCAATAAGTCACCAATTGTCATAGCTCTGAAGATGTCCCTGCTTCCAGTTTTGTGCATGGGAACAAATGGACTCTTGTGCCATTTTACTGTAGTATATTGTGTTAACCAACAAATGTTTTGTCCTTTTGGAGTTAAGTTTCTGAGCAGAAGAAATAAACTGCAATGAAGGAAGCTTCTGAAACAGTTTTTTAAAAAAGAAAGAAAGTGAAGTTATTCTTATTCTTATAGTGATGAGAAAAATTCAGTTAGGTACTTTGTGTATACTTATTAAATATTTCAAGGTTATTCATTATTCTCTTAACAGAAGAGAGACATTAAATTTCAGGTCTTCAGTTGGTGTAGTACTCACTTTATTAAATTTAGTTTGCCCTCTGCCCCCAAACTGTAATATATCTCAATTTGTTAATGATGGTTTAGATAGTCAATGTGGTCTTCTCTTTCCTCTCTCTTTTTCATACCCACACAGATTTCCTTCAGTTTTTTTTATCAATTTGGTTTGTGCTACTTAATTAAATCAGTAAAAGCCAGTGGTTAGAATAGAACAGTTGAAAAGAGATTGATAAGAAATAGTTTAAGAAGAAGGTTAAATGTATAGGAACATTGTACACAAAATACTTTTTATATTTTAAATTTTTACTTTACTTTTCTGGATTTGTTTTTCATCATATGAAAAAAAGTGTTAGTGAGCATCTCTACACTGTTGGTTTTTTCCCCGACTTTTCCAGGTCTAGTTGTCCAAAATGTGGCTCTACTGGTGTAGCTGAAAATGCCAGTTACAGATACAAGCTCTCCTTAAAAGTTGCAGAATTAAACAAACTGTTTGGAATTACTGTATTTGGAAGCTGCTTGGATACATTTTTTGGTCTTACTGCCACTGGTTTGCACAGGTAGGAATATTTCAAGCATTTTTTTTTTCCTAGCTACTCCTTTAGTATGTTAATAAAATGTGAAGATATGGGTTTTTAAGATCATATGCATTTAGTGAAAAGATGATCAATCGACTTCAGATCATCAATTCCTTTAAAAGACAATTAAGTGAGGAATAGAAAGATTTTTATTTCCTGAATACATCTTGTATGATGTTAAAGCAGGCTTCTTTTATTCAGGCCAACTAAGCTGTAATTAGAATGTTGACTTAAGTTCTAAAACTCTAATCCAAGTTAGAGAAAAATAGAAAAAAAAAGTAAAATCATTGGAAAATGAAGGATTATCCAAATTGAGGTTAGCATTCAAGTGGCTAAGGTCCCTTGAGGCAGAAGAAGCTATTTGAGAGAATATTTACATATCAGAAGTTGAACTTTTATCATTTCTTTCACATGCATTGCAATTTCAGCTGCATAGTTTGAACTATCAGATGTTGTCCCAGAATGTGAGGATATTTATAAGTACTTGAAACTTTTCCTCACCCTCTATCTTCTACTTTCCTACCATAATTATTTGGGAGAAGAAATCTATGTCCATGTCCTTCTGATTGAGGTTAAACTGATTTGAAGAAAGGGACAACAGAGGGACCATGGCCAGGATTACCAAAGAAGAAAAACTTCCCTCTGCTTTGAAGAGAACGTCTAGAAGTCCCACCTCTACTCCCACTGCTGCTTCCCCCACCCCCCTGAATATTTATAATTGCTGGGCCTAATTATTTGGCAGGTGTCTACTTTATTGATACCTGATCAATTGTTTTTGTCTTTCTAGGCTATGGGAAATTAGAAGAAATAAAATACCTAACTTTTAAAGTCACTTTTACATATATATATAGCTCAAAACGTTCATGCTGCATTTTCAAACTAATTGTATCTTCTGATTTTATGGCAGGTTAGAAGCTCAAAGTTTACTTCTTCACATTTTTAATTTTCTTTCCAATCAAGGTACATTCAGGATCCTAATGAAATTCTTGAAACAGTGGACAAAGAAACTAAGCAGAACCTACTAACTAAAGCAGTTGAAATGTGCTTTGTTGGACAAAGCTTTATTTTTGGAGTGACGGTAATTGAGACTATCCTTATTTTTAGTACTCTATTAATATTTCCATTGTAATTAAATGATTTGAATTTTCTAAATAGTTTTTAAGAGTTATATAAATGTGATGGTCTGGGGAAGTACTTCAAACTGTATAAAAATAGTATACAGATGATCTGTTAAAACACCATGTGTGTTAACTTCTCCTTTCAAAAGTCAGAAAAGCCCAGTTCAGCTAATGCTTTCAGAGCTTCAAAAATCTAAATCTATTATAAATTCAGAAGTGTTCAGTATGTTGTTTTGATATTTGGTATTTATTTTTACCCCCAAAATTTTCTTCAAATTCTGTAGTAAGACTTTTATCAACTCTCTACTTTTTAATTCTATGATCTAAAAAAAGAGTAGAAGAAGGAAACTAACATTGAAGGGAAAGTATCGGTATTGATATGAACTCTAAGTTAAAGAGGATGGTCTTAAATAATTACAAAAGTGACAGAAGAAGTTAAAAGAATGTATTGCTGCTGAAGGATTAGTCATTTATTCTTTTGGAAATGCTATAGACTAACATGTTAACTGCATGTTAGTCTTTGTGCCTAGAAAATAGATAAGATGTGTTGCTTATTGGCAGGAGAGGGCTTTTTATTTTTTTAAAAAAGGGAGGGAGGTTTAGCTTTTATCCTGAATGAAGACCTCCCCTTTTGACTTGATGAGATTCCTTTAAGCCTTAAGAGTCGTTTTTGGAAGAAAACTTAAAATCGATTTAACCATTTTCAGAATACAGTGCATTCACTCTGTGGTTGATATTATCCCAGTTCTCCACATGAGGAAACAAATTCAGAGGGGATCAGTGGCCCTAGGTCACCCTGCTAGTAAGTGACAAAAGCCAAGATGAGAAATCAGGGCTTCTGGTTGATTCCTAGTTAAAAATTCTTTTAAAACCTTATTTTTAGTTCTACACTGAACAATTTATAGACATTTTTACACTTACAAAGTGATTTTAGACTTACACATTGGGAAAAATTGGATCACTTGTTTAAAAATGAAAGTTCAACCATGGACTTGTAATGGGCGGGGCCCCTTCTAGAGTTCTAGCTGCTAAAATCTCTTCAGGTGAAAGAATTGCCCCTGCCCACCAGTCAAATAAAACCAGATATGAAAGATCAAAACATGCTTTTGCAGCCTTTCTCAACTGGAGTTCTGCAAGAGAATTAAATCTCATAGAAAATGATTTGAGGAACTGTTTTCTCAGCTCTCCCAAGGCTGGAGAGTATTACGTCAGGGTTCTTTAGGGCCAAAACCTCACTAGGACTCTAAGCCTCTGTGGTGAGAAGTAAGTTAGCACAAACCTTTGGAAACAGGCAAAGAAGCAGCCATAAAAGATACTACAACACTATAGCACCATCTTTTGGGGATGGTGTAGTTCCTTAACGTGGTGTCAGAAACTTGTTCACTAGAATGCTGACTGTGTTTATGCTCTTTATATTTCTATAATCATTTTTTGTCTCACCTTTGCTAAAGGGAACAAATGAAATTTTTGTCCACTGTGGAATAAGGGTTTTAAGGGCGGAAATAGAGCACTCCACAACTGATCTGTGAGAAAAACCCTAAAGGAAAGTGAAACTGAGAGCTACAGAGCTTTTCTTTCTTAAAACCTTTGAAAGTTTCTTTTTTTTTTTTTTTTTTTTTTTAAACAAGTGAGGACATTGCCTTAAATAGTCAATTTATGGGAGCTAATATAATATTAGACACAATTTATTGAGCACCTATTTGCTAAGCATTGTGCAGTTTTCCATATGTTATTGCTAATACAGTATTCCTACATTTTTCTTATTTTACAAATGAGAGAACTAAGGCTCAGAAGAGGTTAAATAAATTGTCCACAATCCCAACACAAGGAAATGCTGGAACCAAGATTTGAAGACAAGTCTCTACATTCCTTTACTTATGCTACTCTGCCTCTTACACTAAAAGAATTGAAATTTGGGGGAAGAAAAGTTAGAGTTGTATCTACCTTAACCTTTTAAATCCCTATTTTGCCTTTGAGTCAAAGGAAAAAAAATGTATTCTCATTCAAATTTGTTTACTTCTTGCACAGAATTTTGAAAGCCAAGGTGGGCAAGGTTCAGAGCCCAATAACTTCATACAACAACAGTGCCCTGACCGCACGAGAACAGTTAAAGCGCTAGTAGCATGCCAGATTGTTCTGCCAGACCCAGGTGTTGCAGGCTTCACTGTCATTGACTACTTCCATCAGCTTTTGCAGCCTTACAATTTCGGGAAACCTTACTGTGGATCCCCGGCTTCTAAGAGCTACGTATCCACTTTAGGTCACTCAGATAATGATTTCAGCAGCAGTTCTTGTTTTTTAGAGTCCCATGATAGATATAGTTTTTCAAGATTCTGGCATCCATCACTTGAACTCACTTCCGTTGTTTCACAAGTAACAGATGATTTTTCAGCTGCAGAGCAAAGCAAGGCTTCTGCCACTCTTCACCAGAACAAAGAGTGTGACTCCTTTGCTGAGGCCACCAGTTCCCGTAGCTGCCATGGTCCCATTCAGGGTTCATGGAGCCTTGTTTCATATATGGATAAAAAGAGTAAAGCAGAAAAATTGGATGGAGAACTTGGCTTACAAGCTCATCGGTTGAGTGCAATTCACAACAGTCATCATGAAATTAGAGTTACTGACTCTGATGTATTCCCTTTGGAAATGCAAAAGCTTCTTGAACCAAGCAGTGCAAAGTACTTCTACAGTGCAGAGGAAATTAAAAATAGGTATTCCCAGCTGGAGCTAACATGTCAACAACATGATGATGTAGATACCCTTCTTAGTATTCCAGAGAAATCTTCACATCCACCTTCATCACTCAAACTTGAAGAGCTAACTGGGGGTTCCCAAGATTGCGACCCTGAGATTTGGGATGATCTGCCATTGTCTGAAAGCCTGAACAAGTTTCTGGCAATTATTGAAAGTGAGGCTGCTATAACCAAGACAGATGCCAGTAGTAGAAAATGTTATCTGGATAATGGTGTTGATAAATTACAAGCAGACCACAGCAGGTTATCTTTGACTCTCCAGAGAACTACTGGAACCCTGTACACACCACCTAAATCTCTGAGATCATCGCAAGCAACAGTCCAAGCAAACTCTAGCAAAGATAACTTCCTTCCCAGCTATGAAGCAAATCCAAGTCCTGGTACTCTAAAGGAGTCACAACCAGATAACACAGCACAGGCTGTCTCTGTAAGTAGTAAAGGAAGAGAAATTTCTGAATATTTTCTACAAAATGCTTATCCGTCAACATTGTTTCCATCTTCAAAAGATTTGCAAACAGCCAGAATCCAACCACATGGGCCTGAAATCTCATCCAGGCCCAGTACTTCAGAGAGCAACCATTCTTGTCTCAATATCAAATATTTGAATGGATGTGAAGAAAAATCGCTTTCAGAAATGAGTGAAAAGTTGACAACTTTGTGTTCTAGGAAGTATAATGATGTTTCTGCTCTTTGCAGCTTCAAAAATAAACAATATTACAAGTGGCTAAAGAACCAAGATGACAGTTTTACAATTTGCAGGGAACTTACATATCCTTTAGAAGCTGTTTGCAATAACCCCAGTATGCTGAAAGAAATGCCTTATGGACTTGTCAATAATAAATTAACACAGAACTTTTCTGTTGGTCATGAACATGAACATAGCTACAATGCTTCTGCTGATCTCTTTGATGTTAGTGCTAAAGAAATGGACATTGCCACAGAAATTACCAGAAAATCACAGGATATTCTCTTACAGTGGGAAACATCTTTAGCAGAAAGTCATCCTGCAAAATCTGATTTTTCACTGAGCTCACTTTCTGAAAACACCAACCTATCTTCACAAAAATCATCCTTGCAAAGCATATCTGCCACCGTGGATCCAGGAACATGTTCTCCTGCACCACATTTTCAGTCAGATTCAGAATATGATTTTGTAGATAGCCAAGACTTTGTTCCATATTCACAGTCAACTCCAGTTGCACAGTTCCACCAAACAAGAACTCACGGGATGAAACAAGCTTTCAAAAAATTACCTGTGTTTTATTCAGATCTTGATGCTAACAATAAAAAAACAAGGATTTCCTTTGAAAATGATACACAGCAGGCCACCCCAAGCTGTCCAAAAAATAAAAACCCTCTCAGCCAGAGATCCAGAAGCCCTATTATATCAAGTGTTACACAGCCAGAGATTTTCAACCACTGTCCAGTTGCAGAGTGTCTTGAAACTGATGTTGATGAATGTATTCCTCCTACCACACAAAAAGTATTTCCTTCAGATATGCTTGGGTTCCAAGCCCTTGGCCTGAGGAAATGCCTTGCTGGCGGTAATTCCCCTGATCAAAAAGAGTTACCAAGAAAGAAACTAAAATATGACAAACAGAGAACTGAAAACTGTTTAATTAAGAAGGAGTTAAAGAACAGGCTTACAGCAATAGTTATGAAACAGAAAACTCCTAAATATAACTGTACAAGTTCAAACTGGATTTCCAAAGAGTCCGTTTCTGGACCTGGTTCTTGTTCAAAAGTCAAATGTCTTCCATTTTCAGAAAATTGGCCATCTTCAATGCCTGAAACTGAAAGTGCTTGGTCACCTGAATTGTTTTCATAAAGTCACCTGAACCCAATTACTGAACTGCTTCTAAAGGTAAATATGGAAGCTTTGCCTCCAGTGCCATGGAAAACATTGTTTGAATACTTGACAAGAAGCAAATGGATAGCAAGAAAAGGGGACTTTTGCAACCAGCAGATGCTCTTGTGCCTTTTAAAATGTTGTAAAGCCATTGTTTTTCCCAGAGTTTTATCCAAAATACTGAGATTAAGATAATTTAGCACTTTATCATGTATTCATTGTACTTTATTATTATTGTTAACTTTACCTTTTAAAAGTATTTGTTAAAATCACATGTACACCCAGAAATAAAGCCTTTGAAAACTAAAATGTAGACTTTCTTAATTATTGAGCTCTGATTATAAAATGCCTATTATGTATTTAGACCATCCGCTGTGCTAAGAGTTTGTGGCACACAGCTGCAAGGTCACTGAGCTCAAACGATTGTAATCCACTGGGTAAGACCAACATATATACACAATTTCAATACAGTGTGGTAAATACAAAGATAGAGGTTTGTAATAAATATTCCAAGTATTTTATGGTGCTGTGAGAGCATGAACCCAGCAGCATCTCTGAGCTGGAAGTAAGAAGGTCAGTAAAAACGTATTATTTAGAAGGTTAAATGTGAAGCTGTCGTTATTTTATTTAATAGGCATTCATTGAGCGCTTACTGTATGCCAGGTACTTGCTAGGGGCTGCAAACACAAAGACAGAAGCCAGGCCCCTCCCACCAAGAAACTCATGGTCTAGTCGAGTAAACAAATAATTATGTGATAAATTCTATGACAGCCTATAAGCTTGTAGTGCTAATAGGAGCAAAACGGAGCAATTTCCAGACACTAACGTCCTTCAGAGCACCCCAGCTGCACCCTGTAAAATCTTATGTATCCCTGATCAGTTTCTTTTGCTATTTCCCACAGCAGTTACTCCAAATCTTCACTCTCTTCATGCCACTGACCCTTTTGCTACTGTCTTTGCCTCCTGTTTCATGGAGAATATTGAGATCACCTGGTATCTTCTGTATTTTTACCTTTTTGCTCAACTGGCTTTCTTCCTCCCCAACTTTTTATTTTGAAAATTTGCAAAGAGAAAAAAGTATAAAGAATAATACAATGATACAGCATCTGTACATACCATCTAGTTTCAATCATTAACAGATTACCTTTTGTGTATGTGTGCATTTGCTTCCTGTGTGTCTATTTTGTTGTTGAATCATTGGCAAGTAATTTGACATTTTGCCCATGTATACTTTAACATGAATTTCCTTAAAATAAAGACTTCCTTCTGTATAACCATAATATCATCACACCAAAGAAAAATAACAGTTCTGCAGTGTCTAACATTCACATTTTCGTACTTGTCCCTAAAATGTCTTATAATTGTTGATGTTGTTTGACCAGGATTTCATTGAGGTTTATGCATGGAGTTTGGTTATGTCTCTTTTGTCTCTTTTACCACAACTCTCCTTCTTTTTATTTCCCCCATGGCATTGACTTTATGAAAAAATCAAACTACTGTTTGTACAATGTCCCACATTCTAGATTTAATGTTTACTTCCTTATATTATTGACACCTTATTATC
Source organism: Cabassous unicinctus (assembly GCA_029593785.1). Lineage (NCBI taxonomy): Eukaryota > Metazoa > Chordata > Mammalia > Cingulata > Chlamyphoridae > Cabassous > Cabassous unicinctus. Next base: position 8,986 of record JAQZBX010020064.1, read on the forward strand.
GATCTCCCTATTTCCTGTAAATTGGGTCAAAAGACTTGATTAGATTCATGTTAAACATTTTTGGCAAGAATACTTTGATTATGTTGTGTACTTAATATTGTACCACATTAGAAGACACATGATGTCAAGTTGTCCTACTATTAGTAATACTGTTAGATTGCTATCGTAAAGGTACTTTTTTTTTCCTTTTTCAGAATAATGAGTATTATAGTCACCTGCCATTGGTGGTGAATGAGTTTCTTTTTCCTTCTGTGTCACTATAAACTGAAGAAATTTTTTCAATGATTTGTTATCAGTTACACGCATTCTTTTTGATACTCTCTGGTAATACTCCTTATCTTTCTACTAGCTGCTATTCTATCTTTTGTTCATAGCCAGGCTCCTTTAAAAAACAATCTAGAATCATTGTCTTCAACTTTCACACCATTCACTTCAACCTGCTGCAGTCTGTCCCACCTCCTCTACCTCCAGTGGCTATGTCAGCGGTTGCCTAACCTTTAAATCCAATGGATTCATTCGGTTTTTGTTTTTTGTTGTTTTTATCTCTTTACTTTCCTCTATTTCCAAGGTACCACTCATGGTTTCTGGTTTCTCCTAGCTTTTGCTCTTCTTTGATCAGGGTTACTCATAGGACAAATACTTTTTGAAGGACCTTGTCTATATAAACACATTTGATTTGAAAATGTATTATAAAATTTATGGACCTGTGTGAGGTAGAGTTATTTGTCAATGAAGGTTTAGAATAGTAGGAAGAGAAAAGGTGTTTGGTTATTATCCAATCAGTACACATGAAGTTTCTATAAAGTGTACTGGCACCATCTCTTCTTCAGGCCTAGGAAATATTTTGTGTTCTTGATTGTCAAATGTGCCATTCCTGGCTAATTTCATATCTCCCATAGCAGTAAAGTATGGTGGTGCTGTTGCTGTTCACAATGGAATGGCTCCAGGACCCGTTCGTTTTGAAGCAATACAGGTCTTCCCTCTGCATTTCCCTAATACCATTTATTTTATGCTGGTTGCACCAATATTCATGGTGCCGCATCCATTGTGCCACCATGAATACTGGCTTCCAGTGGCTCTCAAAGATTGTTCCTGTGCTTCACTGATGAGTATCACAAATGCAAATCTTAATCTAGAGTGTACAGGAAAATGTGAATAATAATTCATCTTCTGGTCGTGTGAATTTTACCATTTGGACTTTTGTAGCATAAACATAGAACACATATTCCAACCATGTCTTCTCTTGAATTTTTTAGGCTGTGAATTTCTAGGCTGGAATTTCTTTCAGTACTGGCTTCACCCAGATAGGATAGGGAAGGGGCCTATGGGCAGAGCAAGAAGAGTGGATCCATTTGTGCAAGGAGTACCCATTCCTGCATTAAACCCAAACCTGGAGAGCACCCTGTCACTGTATCAGTTGGAGACAAGAGAGGATATTGATTGGAATGTGATGGGCACTGCAGACCAATAGTCTTGAAAGGCCTCCGAGGAGACAGGCATGACCTGACACAAGGTACAGAAGCTGCAGAGGCAGTAGGGTGACCTCCACGGTGCCAGTGCCAGGAGACAGACTGGGAAGAGAACAACTGCCACTTCCTCCACAGCCCTGGAGAGGCAGCCCCACAGTTGGAACCCAGGCAGAGCCAACGCACAGGCCCGTGCTCACAATCCCAAGGCTTGATGGTGACCTTTGGCAGACCAGAACCCTGAACTCACCCTGTGTCGATAACATGAGTTACCTAAAGGCATGTCTGCACCATTCTGGAAGCCCAATATTATACTATCCTGTGAAAGAAATATTGCTTCAGCCATTGGTAATGATCCATTCTTCAGGCCCAGGATGACGATTCCATAGGTGTAAGTCCCAGAAATCCTTGGGGCATTTGGTTGTGCCAAATATGGGTGAGGGATTGGAGAGTGAGTCAGAGGGGAGAAAAGGCACCAGAGTGAGACTTAGAAAATTTCGAGGGAGGCACTTCTGGCAACCAGGACCTACATGGGCCAGGTCTGGGCATGCTCTATCTAGTTCCAGGCACTGGCAAAGAATTTAGAAAATTTTGAGGAAGGCACTCCAAAGTACCAGGCAACCTGAGGTGTGGGGACTGAGGCAGCGTCCCTGTTTACCCAAGTACTATCTGGTCATCACTCTTATTGTCCTTGACTGCCTCCCTATTTATCTGCCTTTGAAAAGATGGTACTTCTTAGAGTTATTGACCCTCTTCTGCATATACTCCTGGTTGCACTTTCTTATCTACAGTGACCAACCATAGTCTGTTTATTTCCAAGTCTGTGTCCAATCTAGACTTTTCTCCTGAGACGAGTTTTTGTTGTCCAGTTCAGAATGTTTCCTAATTTCCATGTGGTATCTTCTCTCACCCAAGAGTTATTACAAATGTGTGTTGATTTTCCAACATAAAGGATTTTTTTCTAGTTATCTTTGTGAATGTAACTAAATTATATTGCGTTCAAAGAACTTAGTCTGTATTTCAGTCCTTTGAAATTTGTTGAGACTTGTTTTGTGTCCCTATCTGTAGTCAGTTTTTGTAAATTTTCCATGTGTGCTTGAAAAGAATGTGTATTCTGCAGTTACTGAGCATAGTAGTTATATGTGCCTATTTGATAAGTTAATCGTGTTCAAATCATCTCTTATCTATCCTGATTTTTTTCATTCTCTAATGATTATTTAAAAGTGGATGTTGAACTCATCCTCTAAGATTGTGAATTTGTCTATTTCTCCTTTTAGTTCTATCCATTTTTATTGTATTTACTTTGAAGCTATGTTATTAGGCACAAATTCAATATTGTTGTATTTTCCTGATGAACAGAACCTTTCTTCCTCGTGAAAGTCCCTTTTTATTGCTATAGTGCTTTTTGTCCTAAAATCTAATTACCAGAGACACATTAGCTTTGTTTTGATACTTATTTGCAATAAATATATCTATCTTCATTTTATTTTCAGACTTTCTGTATCCTTTATATTTTCACTGTGTTTTTTTGTTTTGTTTGTTTTGAGGTACTGGGGATTGAACCCAGGACCTCATATGTGGGAAGCTGGCGCTCAACTACTGAGCCACATTGGCTTCTCTGAGTTGGTTTTTTCATTTGTTTTGCTTGTTGTTTGTTTTTGGTTTTTCAGGAGGTACTGGGAACCGAACCCTGGACCTTTCCTGTGGGAGGCAGGCGCTCAGCCGCTTGAGCCACAACCACTCCCTCACTGTGTATTTTTATGAACCTCATATAGTTAGATCTTGATTTGTTATCCATTTTGACAGTCTTTGTCCTCTAACTGGAACATTTAGTTCATTAACAATGTAATAATTACAATATACTTGAGAGTATATCGCATATTATTTCATACTTTCTATTTGTCCTTCCTATTCTGTTTCTTTTTTCTCCTTTCCTTCTATTTCTGTTGATTATTTTTTATCATTCCAGTTTTTCTTTCTTCTAGATATGGAAGTTAAATATTGTGTTCCCTTTCATTTTCAACCTAGGAATTACAACAAGCATGCTTAGTTTATCAAAGTAGAAAGTTACTCAGTAGTTATAATCCTTTCCCAAGGACCCTAAAACTCTTTTATTCCCTTTAGTCTTCTCTTAAATTATTGTTTGTCATGAGTTTTAATTCTATATTTTTAACCCCACAAGATATTAGTTTCTATAGTCAGTGTTTTATTTTTTATCTTTTTTACATTTATCCACATATTTACTATTTTCTTTGCTTCTCAATTTAGTGTTCTTTCCACACCACCGCAACTGACACTGCCAGAATTTTGTTTGCTTCCATCTACCCCTTTATCCAGAATACCATTTTGAATTAGCACCTGCTGTAGAGTTGTAATGCCTTTACTCAACTCCAATTCCTCCCCTCCACCATGGTCTTGCCCCATTTGTCTCCCTCTGTTAAAATTCAAGCTTTTGGAAGTGGGTGCAGCTCAGTGGTTGAGTTCCTGCTTCCTATGTATGAGGTCCCGGGTCCCTGGTACCTCCTTTAAAAAAAGGAAAATTGAAGCTTTTGTTTCTGCCCTCTTGCATTCCCCTCCCCCAACCCAAAGTATTTTTTAAAAGGGTCCCTTATCACTGATACATTGTTGATGGGAATGTAATTGGTGCAAATTTTGTGGGAGACAATTTGGCAGTATCTATGAAAATTTTAAATCCATATGCCTATTTAGTAGCAATTCCAATTCTAGGGCTTTATCCCACAAAAATATAATGAGATATAAAACGTATGTAAGAAAGACATTCCATAGAACATTGTTTGCAATAGCAAAATAGTGAAACAAATGCCCTTTAGCATGCATGAATGCTTTTATATGCATAGAACATTGCTGCAAGGATAAACACAAAAAAGGTGAAAAAAGTAAAGTACACATCAGAATATATAGTATTTTTATAGTAGATATAAAATCATGAGTTCATAATGATATTTTAAAAATTATTCACCTGCAGAGAATAGGAAACCAATTCAATATCTTGTAAACTGATAAAAATAAGGGGAAAGAATTAAAACATCTTGCTTTTCTTTTATGAACTGTATCATTGTGTAAGAAAATCGATGAATTGAAGTTTCTTTATAAAAAAGATTTCAATTAACACATCTTTTAAATGATAGAAATGGAATATTACCATTTTGCAACCCCCATTGGGTAATGGATGTACTCATTGAGCATATATGGCTGCTAACATTCCAAAAAGAGAAGATATTAGATGCTTCCTGATGAAACAACATGCGATTACCTATAGCCTTGCCAAAGACATTGAATCTTCGTCTAATCATGCCTCTGCATCCAGCTGTCAATTTGCAGAATATACAACTGACAGAACATGCTGACCTGCACCATGAAAATAAAATCTGCAAAATCCAGACTGTGGGAAACTACAGGTCAAACAGCTCATGTTCTTCAACAGATGGTTGAAAGGAATGGAGGAGGAATCTGAATATTAAAATAATTTACAAGGCACATGAGAACTTTTTTTTTTTAATGAACAAGATTAAACTCCAGAGCCTTGAGGTACACACTTGCATGCATCACTTTCTTGATTACTTTGAAAGCCAATAGAGCAGCTATTTTGAGGAGGAAGGAGAAGATTCGGGTGGTTAGTAAAGTTCTATTTCTTGACTCAGATACAAGGGTGTTTACCTTATAGTGGTTCATTTAGTGATGCATTTGTTTTGTGAGGTTTTCTATATTCATGTTTTAGGTTTTTTGGTTTTTTGTTTTGTTTTGTTTTGTTTTTCATTTTTTATATTTTAAAAAATTTTAATTAATTTTGAAAAAGTACAAATTGTAATGAAGCAAAAGCCACTCCCTGCGCCAGCCTTTTTAGGTATTTTACATGCTTTGTTTATTCTTCACAAATACCTATACACTTACCCTATACACTCTGTAAAATGAGTTTACAAAGATCAAGTAACTCACTCAAGGCCAAAGTCACATTACTAATAAGTGGCAGAGTCGGAGCTCTGACTTCCAGTTCATTGCTCTGCCTCTAATGAGGCTAAGGGGCAATGCTGCATGAGCCCCCATCCTTCGGGCTAGGCATTACTCTGTGAAACACCTTTTCTCTCCCTTCTTTTTGACCAATGGATACAATTACTTGAATACTTTAAGGTCAAATGTAGGTTAAATATTCTGCATTGTTTCTCTGACCCATCACATGGTTTTTCAACATAAAGTAATATGTGATATAATTAGAAAAAATCGTCACCAAGGGAAAGAAATGAACCAACCTATAAAAAAAAATCTCATCTTTCCCCTAAATTTAGTCTTTGGTTCCCTTTAGGTGCCAAGCTGAAACACAGGGCCACTTGGCCAGTCTCCCTTCCTCACATCTCCTTCACTGGCTAAAGCATATTCTGCTTACTAACTAGAGGCCCCAGCTCTGACAGGAGCCAGATGTTTGTCCATGACATTGCAAAACCCAGTGCTGACCAGCAGCCTTTTTATTTTGTGTACAGTAACTACAAGGCCTGGTTTGGTCAGCTGTGACTGCAATCAGACACTGGTGTTGTATACATCAGCTTTGGATTGTGACTCCAGTAACTGCAATATCAACCAGCCAAAATCATGAATGTGGGTATTTCCCAAGATGGCTAAAACAGAGGCCTAACAACCTCTGGAGAAGCATTTACTGTCTCTTTGAAGATCTAAATTTAAAGTATATGTTTCTGGCAAAATTGCTATATTTTAATTGGTCCTGATCAGATCACAAGAAAACTGTTTCCTGGGGAAAAGGGAACATTCCTATCTAGGTAAACAGGGAAATTCCCAATGCCAACGTGCATGCCCAAGATAAGATGCATGTCCAGAAAGAATCAGGGTATTCCTAAGCTTTGGCTTCAAGCTATTCTCTAAACTCACTTATGGATAAGCCCTGAAGGAGAGCACTCTGCAAAGGACAATCTGCAAAGACTGGGAAAGGTTTTTTTTTTTAATTTCCTTTTAAAAAAAAAAAAATTTTTTTTTAAACTTCTAGCAGTTAAGGAAAGCTCTGTCATAACACTAGCTGGATACAACCTTAGGAAACAGGCACCTCAGAGTCTAAATTCCAGCGATAATACATTAAAATATAAAAATATCCAGCTTTCCACAAAAGATTACAAAACACAGAGAAACAGGAAGTGACAACCCAGGCAAAGGAGAAGATTAAAGGATTAGAAACCATTAATAGAAAATCCAGTCAAAGACTTTAAAAAATGATCCTAAATATGCTCAAAGAGCTAAAGGAAATCAGGAAAGTGATAGATAAACACAAAGACAATATCAATAGAGAGATGGAAATAATGAAAAGGAACCAAACAGAGCTGAAGACCATAGTAACAGAAATTTGAAATTCCCTAGAGGAGTTCAACAGCAGATTGGAGCTGGCAAAAGAAAGAATCAGCAAAATATTTCGATATATCTCTAAAGAATATAGATCCATGAAATCATCCAATCCTGAGGAACCTGTGTGATGCCATAAAATATATCAATATACATGTTGTGGGAGTCCCAGAAGGAAAAGAGAGAAATGGGGCAGAAAGAATATTCAAAAAGTAATAGCTGGGAAACAGATGTGGCTGAAGTGATTGGGTTCCCATCTACCATATAGGAGATCCAGGGTTCGATTCCCGGGGCCCCCTGGTGAAAGGCAAGCTGGCTCACATGGAGTGCTGGCCCACGCAGGAGTTCTGGCCTGTGTGGAGAGCTGGCGCAGCATGATGACGCAACAAAGAGACACGGGAGAGACAATAAGAGATGCAGCAGACCAGGGAGCTGAGGTGGTACAAGAGATTGAGCACCTCTCTCCCACTCCGGAAGGTCCCAGAATCGGTTCCCGGTGCCAACTAAAGAGAAGACAGGCAGACACAGACGAATACATATCAGACAGCAAGCCCAAAACAATGGTGGGGGGGACGGGGCAATATATAAATCTTAAAAAAAGTAATAACTGATAACTTCCCAAAGTTAATGAAAAATATGAATGAATACATCCAAGATGCTTAACAAACTCCAAAAACCCAAGAACAAAGTCCAGGATAAACCCAAATAGATGCACGCTATGGCATATTATAATCAAACTGTCAAATGCCAAAGATAAAGAGAATTGTAAAGGCCAGGGGCAGTGGACAAGGGGAATGGGGAGTTAATGCATTATGGGTATAAGGTTTCTGTTTGGGGAGATGGGAAAGTTTTAGTTATCCAAAGTGTTAAGGGTACCACTATGTAGTGAAGGTGATTACTCCCACTGAATGGTATGCTTGGGTGTGGTTGAGTTGGGAGAGTTTGTTGTATATATGTTCCCACAATAAAATAAGGGAAAAGAAAGAAACAGCAACTAAAGAGACTGACAAAAGCAATACATGATCATGAATCGGATCTAACAAGGGAAGAGAAAAGGCTTAAAAGGACATTATTAGGACATATGGAAAAATTGGAATATAGACTGTAAGCTTTATATCACTGGTAAATTTCTTGAACTTGATAACTGCATTTAAGATAGATACATAAGTGAATATCCTTGTTCTTAGGAAATGTACGTGGCAGTATTAAGTGTTCAAGGAGTATAACGAATACAACCCGCACTCAAGTGTTCAGAAAGTGGATTGCTAGATAGATGAATTGAGAGATTGATGGATAGATAGAATGATACTGCATATGTGGGAAAATGTTAAAATTGGTGGATCTGGGTATAAGGGTATGTTGGAGTTCTCTATGGGGTTTGTATTGCTTTTGTAACTATCCAATAAGTTTGAAAGTGTTTGAAAATAAAAACTTTATTTTAAAAAAAACAGCATTTGTAAAAAGCGGAATTTCTGCAAACATATCTTTTTAATGAAAGTGCTAAAAATACCGACTGCAGATAAGCTGTCATTGGACAATAACATAAAATTATAGTAATTGATTTTGCAAAGCCCAATACTTTATAAGTGCTAAATGATAATGACAGATAAGGTTATAGATCGCCTATGCCACATTAACTAAAGAACACCATGGCAATGAGTCCAAAGTCATGTTTGATCCTTTGTCATCCTGTTAACTCTACCATGCTCCATGACCCACTGTACTCTCTTAATCCAAGACATTCATCTATCAAATGCTTGTCCTAAGGCAGCGAGTGAAAGGAAAGGATTGGGGTGGGGATGGATTTCAAGAAATGGTGCAAATCCAAGACTCCTGCAGTGGGGGGCATCTAAAAGCAGATTACTATACCTTCCCTATAACATATGTCAATAAATGGTGAATAAATGAATATGAACGAATTAATGCCTTACTAGTGATAAATTAGTATAATAAGATATATCTCTAAAGACTAGATCCATAACATGTGTTTTAGCTGGAAGGGACCCTAAAGATGTCTAATCTAGCATCCACATTTTGTAGTTGGGAAAATTGAGGCTTGAAATTAAATAATTAGCCCAAAGTCACACAGCTTCTCAGAGTCAGAACTGGGACTAGAATTTATGACTTTAAATAAATCTAGATAAATGATTCCTTCCCATATTATCATAGGATAAATCATCTATTCTAACAATTAGAAATAATTAGCAGATAATTTTCACATCCTGAATAAAGCAGAGTAATCTTATTTAGTGTTATAACTGGAGAAGACCTTAAAGAATATCTAATCTAGCTTCTCCTCTTACAGGAGAAAATACTGTGGTGCAAAATGTTAAATGATTTGCTCAAGTTTAGCCAGTTAGAGAATCAACACAAACTCAGGTCTCTATATCCCCATATCTAGGGCACATTCTACATCATGCTGAAGGACATTAGTGTACTTAAATCTTACTTGCTTTTTATAGACTTTGACCACACATGCTCTCCAATGGGCAACAGAAAATGTTTATTTATATACAAGTACATGGGAAAGCAATTTCCATTCAGCTTTTTAAAAATTGTTAAAAATAAAAACTTATTGTTACTCATTCATCCTTTGCACACAAAATACATTCCTTTTACTCCCAGTATGAATTATTTCTTAATAATAAAAACTCAAGCTACAATGAAGTCAGGCAGTTTGGCAATTTGACAGTCTTTATTCAAGAATGATGACAACCTAAACTTAAATGAATACTCCTCTCCAGCATGATTGTTAGCTGTCAGTTTGAACAGTGCAGAGGACCCTAGAATTTTTCTAGGTGATGACAACCCAATATCTACATGACTAAAGCAGTCTTCATGATATTGATTACCATAACTAAAAGACAGGCTCACAGAAAAACTCTTTTGGACAATTTGGGGAATTCACCATTATATAGGGGTTTTCTAATCGATCAATTGATTTAAGATTATAAATCACATTCTCCAAGTAAGATTTTAAGTTCTACTTAAATGAACACCAATGACTTGATTTGTTACGCTAACCACTTTTAAGAGAGATGCGAAAGCATATGTCCACACAAAAACTTGTACATGAATGTTCACAGCAGCGTTATCCATAAAATCCAAAAAGTGGAAGCAATCCAAATATCCATCAACTGATGAATGGATAAATAAAATGTGATATGTCCATACAATGGAATATCATTCAGCCATAAAAAAAGTACAGATTCATGCCACAACATGGATAAACCTTGAAAGCATTTATAATAAGTCAAAGAAGTCAGTCACAAAAGGCCATATATGGCATGATTCTATTTATAGAATAGGCAAATCCATAGATATAGAAAATAGACTAGTGGTTGCCATGTGCTGGGAGGAGAGGGGATTTGAGAATGACTTCTGCTAATGAGTACAGTGTTTCTTTGTGAGATGATGAAAATGTTTTGGAATTAGATAGTGGTTATAGTTGCACAACTTTGTGAATAGACAAAACACTGAATTGTACACTTTAAAGGGTGACTTGTATGGTATCTAAATTATATATTAATTTTTTAAAAGATGCAACTGCCCCCCTTTTTCAATGTTGATAGAATTTTGTACAGAATGTTTTTAGGCTAACTGCATTCAGGTCATTATTGACTTATATTGCTAACAGGCTTTTTGCTAAGAAAAAAAAATGATACGTGAACACATAATAAATGATATAGCATACTGTTAATATTTGCATATTAACATTTAAAATAAGTACCATGCTTGTGTTAAAACTTTTATATATTGATATAGTCGGATTTTACTGAGAACCTATTCTTAAAACTAATAGCCAAATATTAAGAACTGAGTTTACAAGACTCAGTGAATAACCTGTTTGTTAAAACTATGTGTATGTTAACCATGTTTTGATGAAAAAAGATAGGAAGAGGGGAAAATCAGGGATTCTGTAAGTCTTTATAAAGCAGCTTCTCTAAATATTTTAACCAGGTGCTGAGAAGACCCTTAAAATTATATTTTGCATTTTATTTTAGCCCTATACTAAAAGCCATGCATTAAAATATGTGTGCAACCATATATATATATATATATACATATATATATGTATATATATATATATGGGGCACACTTTTTTCCCTTCAAATTATCAAAAATCTCTTTTTAACCCCTTATTTGAAATTTTGAGCAGAGTTCTTTTGCTGAAAACAGCAATTTTACCAATGTGCTAGTTCAAATACATTTATGTAGCTCCTTTATATATCATCAAAGGAGGGCCAACTATCTAGTGTGTCTAGAAGATACTTGGTGAGTAGAAATTATAAGCCAGCATTCCAGTCATTTGAGATATTCTGAAACAGGAACCTGAAAACCTCAACATGCCATAAAGGGATATGAAGATATTAAAATAATTTAGAAAGTTCCACTAGCATTCTGAAGTTGTTTAGGACAAGACAATATTTATTACTAATGATTACATTCTAGAAAGCAGTATGTTTAGCAGCTGTTTTTCAGAGGGTTTGTGAAGTTTTACTGTTATTTAATCCAGGCATAACTGAGTAACTTAAACAAAAGCTGTGTACCATTCAACCAACTGGTGACAAATCATCCTAACAGACCAGATTCTTATCTTTTGTTATTCTGTACATGAATTTTTGCTTTATTGGGCATTTGATACATCAATTTTTATTTCATAATTTAGTGCACATGTAGAAAGGGGCAGAAATCCTGTTAATTTGGATATTGGCAGTTATGTCCATCAAATAATGTAATATTTGAAATTAAATTCTATATCACAAAATTGGGATTCATGATTCCACTTTTACCAAGAGGAGGAAACAAGCCACCCGACCAGAATAGCTCTTCAGAAACACACTTTGTTATCAATTGTGTTTCATAACTAAAGAAGAAAATTGCATGTGTAATTAAAGAGTTAATCAACAGTAAGATTATGGTCTAAATATGATACCAATAAGAAGCCAAGAATTAATAAAATCCTATATTAATCCTGACATTCACCAAGGGAATAATGATTATCACCTTAATGAGTTTTTTTCTGACTGTCATTACATATATATAAGATTGAATGCATACATATATGAACATGAAGCAAAAGGGCAATAATAAATGACAAAAGTGGCCCCTTAAAAAGAAGATAGGGATCAACCCACTTTTCTTCCCACTGAGAATGGGTTTAAGAAGAAAGAGGTTTAAATTGTACTGTGAGGTATTTCAGTTCTAAAGTTAAGTTTCCTGATAATGAGTTTACAATCCTGGAATTGCCTATCAGGAGAGAGAGAATACCTTTTCTGAAGTGTGTGAAGAACTAGAGTATGTCTCACATGTACAATCGTGTCCAAAGGCAGAAGGATGGACCACATAAGCGACCTCCATTTAAGGCATTCTTTCCAAACTGGAGTGCTTTGCTCTGAAGTCAGGAAGAATTATATCTCCCTTCATGATCTCTCATTGAATCAGACTACCTGGAATCTGCTCTTAATCAAGGAGAAAAGAACGAATGTTTGAGTGCTTGCTGTTTATCAAGCACTGTGTTTTCAATTTATCTCACTTAATGTTCACAATAATCCCAACAGGTAGTTATTATGAGTCTATCTCATAGATAAGAGAACTGATCCTTAAAGAGATTGTGCTTTGCATAAAGTCACAGCTCACTAATGGCAGTATGAGGACTCCACATCCAACCTAATGTTCTCCCTTCTATAAGGTGGTACCTCCCTTTGTCACTCTCTGAAGTGTCAAAGTCACCACCCACCAAGGATTCCATCAGGAACTAGAATATGGCATCTCCAAAAATTCTGCTTTAATTCAGTGGGAAAGTAAAATTCTGACTTGTACACACCAGGAAGTCAATTAAGGAAGAATTAGCTTTTGTGCTCTGACCTCTCATCCAAAGGATCAAAGAAAAATCTTTCACCATCCTGAGGCAAGATCAGTGACATTTTTAAAAAGACCAATGTAGTCATCTATCAGCCTGGCAACAGTGCAAGTTATTTTGTAGGTGGAATCATTTGGGTCATAGGCTTTTTTTAGCAAAAGTTGCTTACAGTTATCTCTGATTTTCAAATCAAAGAGCTGTGTCATTACTTTCTACAGGAAGTATTTTGGCCTCCTTTCTTTTAAAATCGTTTTCAGATCATGTTTTCTTGAGACAATCAAGCCAAATAACCAAATTTCATTTAAGAGTCTTCCAAAATATATCTTGGGGACTGCTTTATGCCACTGACCCACCAGCCCCTCTCTCATGGGAGCTGTAAAGCTTCAGTTGGTTTTTTTGTGGGATCTTTAACCGAAGATTCTGCTCTGCTAAAAAGACCTACCCTGAAATCCCTAAGAGGCACCCATCATTCACTAAACTGAGCATAGCCTAAGTTTGGCAAGTGATGGATAAATAATTTCTGTTGTTTTATGTAACTTCCATTAAAACAATACCTTGGGGAGCGAATGTAGCTCAGTGGTTGAGCGCCTGCTTCCCATGTACGAGGTCCCAGGTTTGATCCCCGGTACCTCCTAAAAACAAACAAACGAAAAAACCAACTCTCATTGGGAAGTGGTTGTAGCTCAGTGGTTGAGTGCCTGCTTCCCATGTACAAGGTCCTGGGTTGAATCCCCAGTACCTGAAGAAAAAAAAAAAACTTTCTCATTTTTAACTCAAGAACCAGTTGTGATTTCAACAGGACAGTTTTAATGAACTGACAAAGTGGTCCCAACATAATGGCAGGCCAATCTTTTGGCCTAACAGACATGTAACTAACCTTCTCCCTAAAGCATGGGATGCCCTTTTGGCAGAAGAGCAAAGTTTTTGTAAAAATCATTAGCTGTAGATCAATAAATATTTAACTGAACATGTTATAAGGGGCAAAGTTCTATAACATAGAATTTTAAGTTAATGGGTCTTGTCCAACCTCCAACCAATGCTTGGACCCTCTCCCCATCATTTTTGCCAACAGCTTATCTAGTTTCTGCTTGTACACAAATGACAGGAAATGTATAACCTGAAGCACTTCCTTCCTATGGGCCAGCTTTTTTGAGAAGGTTCTTCCTGACATGGAGCCCAAATCTGTAGCTCTTTAGCATCCCTCCATTGGGCCTCATTCTACCCTCCTTTGAACCACAGAAAGTCTTGCAATTGACTTCAAATAGTTAAATATTAATTACATTCCACTCTCTTTCCCAGACTAAATCACCCAAGTCCCTGAAGGATTCTTCAAATATCTTAATTTTTTTATTTCTTCACCATCCTGCTTATGCCTCAATTTGTCTTTAATTTCAAAGTATGGCTCCCAGAAATGATTGTAACATTCCAACATTATGGGACTCAGGAAAGGAAATGAAGTGCCAGCTCCCTTGTTTTACCATTACTATATTAGTTAGCTGTTTGTAGGGATGATAATTTAATTCATAGGCTCCTTACCCAGTATGCAGGCAGCCTTTCTTCCAAACACAAATAGGCTCATGCCACAGAAATGAAATCCAAAAAGAAGAAAGAAAAGAAACCAGCTTTCCCTTATCCCAAAAATTAGTGTTCAACCATTTTTATGTGGAATACATTTTTGTCTAAAGGATGAGATGCAAATGTTTTTTCACTGCTTTTAATTTTCTAATTAGGTCTCAAAAGTATTCATATAATTGCATTAAAAATACATCTGTCAGGAGCATGGTTAAGGAAAGTAAATAACCAGTTACAGTTGAGAAATAATTCTAGAAAAAAAGAAAAGGCAAAACATAGAGGTGCTCTTCCAGAGAGTAATAGGGCAGTGATCCCTTAGAAATTGTCATTAAATACAGACTTTCAGAGGATTAAGAAATAGAAAATGTCTATTTTTAACACCATTGATTTGATATGGGGGGGGGATGAAAGTTTTTTCTGATTGTAAAAATATGATATTCATATAGATATTTTCACTTAGAAGACTAACTCAAAAGCACTTGCAACTAGCATTTATTCAAAACAATTCATTAACAGAAACTTGATACTGGACCTGGAAGAATTATGGAATAGCTTAAAGGGTAAACAATCTAGTACTGTGGGAGTCATCAGTGTCCCCCAAAGGCATACATTTCTGAGCAGAAAGACTCCGTTAATTCTCCAAAGAGTCTATATTGCTTAAATAATCCTAATCCAAATATCTTGTTTTGGTCAGTGGCTTCCACCTCCTTTCTTACCAAACTCTAAATCAAAACTTGACAAGTTGTCAAATCAATTCATTTGACTTTGATTTTTTGTCATTTCCTTGCTACTTAACTCTGGTAGAGATGCTAATGTGAAATGTCTAAAAGGAAAGGCCAGGAAAAGCCAATGCCTAAGTAATCCACAGAAAGATTAATTGGCCCTATATAATTAAAATTAAAAGTTAATATAATTCAATAGGTTTAATAAGAGCCCACAAAGAAGTTGGCCTTGAACAGGCAAGGGAGAAAGCACAAGATCCTTAGAGGACTCGGTCTACACAAAGCCATAATAAAATACCAGTAATGTCAGCAAATTATATGATTTCACAGATTCTCCCAAACCTGACTCCATGACATGAATTTGACACATTTCCATTGGTGATGGGGAAAAAGTGTTGCTTTTTTTAATAACTTCGTTTTAAAAGAAGAAAAGATCACCCCCAAAATGGAAGAAATGAATTCTGGTAGTCTTTTTAGTAAGACCGCTCCAAACTAAATTATAAGGAAGCAACTCTCTTTTTTTCACCCACCATTAAATGAGAATTCATTTTTATCTAGAGAAAGTTCATCTTGACGAATATTCTCCTGGCAATAAGAACTATTAGGCAAACCAGCACGTTTAGATCCTGATCTGGGCGAGGATGGCCAACTTTCATTAGCGTCCTTTTTCAAGTTGTCTTTGAAGGAATTTCCATTTAGCTAGAAAAGCACCTCTTGGCACAAAGTCATTTATTCAATTAATATTTATTGAAAACCTACAGTATTGCCAGGGACTGTTCTTGAGCTTGAGATACCTCAGTCAACAAATGTCATTAAGGCCTCACCTGGCAGTCACACAAGGTAAGAAAAAAAGAAGCAAAGCCTCACATTCTCATGTGTCTCTGCTCTTGGGCCATGGATGAGTGACTGAGCTAAGGAAAGGCTGCGAGGAATAACAGGGAAGAAAGGCCAAAAGCAGAGCTTTCTCACCCCTTCTGAACCTGGCCAAACAAGGCTGAGCCCTAGAGAATGAGAATGCCCAAATACAAGTGTGTCCCTAAAAGCTGTTATTTTGCAACTAAATTTTGTCCCATCTAACAAAGCCCTTTCCTCTAAGTTTGCAAAGCAACTTCATTTTCAACACACTTGCTGCTGTGAGACACAGTTGGATCACGCTGTGCTGGGGGCATTTAGGGATTTTACCCTTAACGAAAGGTAACAAATCTAAGCATAGGGACATTTCCTCACAGTTTAAATTTTTTTCCAGCCCGCCTTGATCCACTTGTTCTCTAAATACCTTTAGTCGCTGACAGTAGAAAAGATGAGGTGGCAAAGGCAATAATTATTATAAATTATTTTGCTAGGTTTTTATTAAAATGACTTTTCTTTCCTGTGGACACAGATTCTAAATAAAAAGAATTCAAACTTCTGGGATGCCTTTCTCTTACCCATAGGATCAGGACAAACACAGTAAGGCCAACCAAAAGTATCAACCTCTTATTAAACAATAGATATAATCCTTGTGTGCAAGAGATTGGTAACTCTGAAACCTGCTAGAGAAATGCCAGAAATGTTTTACCAGTCTCATGTCTCTACATGACTCACTTCTTTAAAATTAAATAGCTTTCAAACATCAACACATTAGGATCAAGATTGTCACCACCTACAGCAACAGTGGAATTACATATCATACCCTTATTCCATCACTCATCTTTCAGTTATGCTAAGCAGCAAGCTACGGAAACACCTGACAGCATCAATAACATACAGGCTTAATTATTTTCCCAATTTGCATTTCTATCAGTGAACAAATTGGAAGGTATCAAAGTATGGCACTGAAGAAATAGTAACATATTCAGCAACATGTTTTCCATTTTGAGTGCTGCCTGAAAACTGGCTAAGTAAAGGCAAGTACATCTCCATTTGAATGGGAGATCAACTGTAACACATGCATATAAGGAAGGAAGGGAGAGAAGGAGAAGGAGGGAGGAAGGAAAAGGGGAAGAAAAAAGAAGGAAAGGAGGGGGAAAAGGGGAGTGAGAGAGTAAAAAAACAGGGAAGACTGTGTAGGTTCATGAGTCTGAGAGTAACATTAGTGCATGAGGGAGGTGACAAATGACAGCTCAACCTGCATCCACAAGCAGAATTGTTCTAAGGTGATACTGAAGATACAAAAATGGGTTGTGAGACTTCTCATCTGTTGCTATTCTCACTTAAATTCATACTAAAAACATGTAAAAATATCCTAAGCCTTGGTCTGTCCAAGATGGATAGGACCAGGAAGTAAAAGATGTGATCTGATATTAAGGACTGTACTCTGCTTGGAAACCGGCACTGCAGTCCATTAAACCACAGTATTTTGGTCAGATCGGGTCTGTTTTCTCATACTATTCAAAATGTCCTAGTGCTAATCTTTTGCATTAGCATATCAACCATTCTTTCTCTTTTTTTCACTTTTCAAACTCTCATTTACGTAAAGGGCAAGAAAGATAAGAGCATTGAAGAAGAAAATGGTAGCAATTTAGAGGGAAACATGAAAGGAAAAATATTCCCTTTTCTAACAAATCCACCCTGGACAAGGTAATAATGAGACTTTGATAAAGAGTGCTGATTCATGGACTTCCCTCATTTTTTTTTTTTTTTTATTTCTGTGTAATACATTTAAGGACATCAATGTACTAAAACGTTTGGTCTGTGAAATAGCGGAACCATTAGCACCAAAAGGAGTCATGGAGCTTGTATATATTATTAAAACGATGATTGTTACTGTTGGCCATGGGTAAAGGTTACATCTCATTTTTACATCCCAAAGTTCTTGAAAGTGCCTATGGACAAGAGAAATAACACTTTTCAAAATCTCCATGGGGTCATCAACACGTACCACAGAGTACTTGACCTTCTCAGTTTTGGTTTATCTGGTAGACAAGAAAACCAGGCCCCCTGAAGCCCTAAAGAGCAGCCCCCCACATGCACCCACTGGCATGCAGGAGCGATCCCTCCGGTACATTTCCCCCTGGACTGTGTTCAGGAATGCGCTTTTACTTGCTTTTTTAAAAAACTAAAGCAACATGCTCTCTGGAGATCATGGAGCACCTAGTGCAATTTTCTCCTTGCTCCAACTCCAGGCTGCAAAAGGGTGAAACCATTATATGTTCTGCTAATGCCGGCCTGTGGACGAGGCCCTTGGCCTGCCATGCTTTGTAAGCTCGGGAGCCCACAGGAGTCAGAAGGTCCGAGAGCGGGAGCCACAGTTATCGCCAGATCTTCCCAGCAATGCGTGGCCCGTCAGGGCAGCTGCGGATCCTTTTTCTTCCCCTTGCCTTCAGCCTTTAATTGAAATTACAACAAGTCAAATAGCTGATGCTTTTCCCTTCTCCAGGTAAGGGTGAGGATACATTGTTCACAAGTGTGTTCTGCCTGGCTTCACTGATGAGTCGGCATGCTAAGTCAAGGAAGAGTTTCTCCACATTATCGGATTCTTTGGCTGAGGTCTCCAGATAATACATGTCCTGAGCTTCTGAGAATTCTTCAGCTCTCTGCTGGGAGACCTCTCTCCTTTCAGCCAGATCAATCTTGTTGCCTGTAGAAATGGTGAATCAAAGAAGGAATTGTCATTTGGCTTTTTGAAGGGTCATAAGCATCAAAATTCAAGTCCAGATCTGAAGTTAACTCAGACAGATGGGTGGATAAAGCAAAGCAAATGTGATTGTGATTACTGGGACTTTTTTTTTTTAATACCAGTGCTATTTGTAATCACAAAGAACTGGAAAAAAACCAAATTGGCCATCAATTGGACATTGGCTGAATAAACTAGGGTATATCCACACAGTGGAGTCCTTTGCTATTATAAAACCAATGAGGAATATCTCTATATACTGCTGTGGAATGAGAACACTAGAATATATTGTTAAGTGAAAAAAAGCAAAGTAGAAAAAATGTGTATGTATTATGCAACTGCCGAAGAAAGAGGGAAGGATATGAACATATATACATTATTTGCTTATTTTTAATGGAAGAATAAACAAAATCTTAATTTGAAAGATAATGATTACTTATGAAAGGAACAGGGTTGAGGGGCTAGGGATAGAAAGCAGACCTCTCTATACTTTGTTTTATAGATTTGACTTCAGAACCTTGTAATATTTTTACATACTTTATACAATTAATTATATATAATTATATAATTAATAAAATGTTAAATTTTAAAAACAATCCCTAAAAATTGAAAGCAAAATTAAATAAATGAACCTAAATGTGTATCTTGTTAATGGCATAACTACACAGAGAGGTTATGCCATATATATCTCAAGTGAGTTTAAGATACAGTATTTAACCATATATCCCAAGTGGCATATACCCTTGGGGGGTGGGGAAATGGAAGGAAAGAATCTTAAATTGTGTCAGTAATTATCTTGTAAGTTGTACTACTGGTATTGTTATTCTGAGGCTGCTATATGTATGTAGTTGGATAAAGCAAATAAATAGTTATGTTGGTGTCATTAGAAACTGGATTCTTGGCACGGAAACAAAGAAATACAGATATAAGATTAATTAGGTTAAGTAAAATCTCTGCAGTCCTGAATTATAAGTGGAAGCATCAGTGTAAATAATTCATGGTGTATTTTATCTCTAAAAAATTGCTCCACCACTATTCTCCTGGAAACCTGACAAAGGCGATATGTCAGCTGTGTTACTTGGCAACATTGCTTAGGGTTCAAATGACCACTGATTGGTAAATTACATCTGTCCTGGGAATTCTGTATAAGAAGTACAAATACCAAATAAGAGCTATAACTTTGAGCTTCCCTGTGTGTGATGACTCTTCAGGTGAAGAAATCCTGGAAGTTATGCCTATGGAGTTGTTACAAGTGACATTAGCTATGGGGTATTGAGGCTTCTAGGCCAGGGCAAATCCTGCACTTGCCTGAAGTGAGCCATGTTTCCTCATACCTGGGCTATTGGGGGATGGGGTATTGGGAGGGGTGCAAGGACAAGAGTTCCTGTAATGCTGTGTGGACTGCTATAAGAGGTCTTTTTCCACTGAAGAGAAATGCCTGATGCTGACCTGCTGGCAAGCTGTGTTTCATGTCCTATATCCTTCTAGGTGAATGTGATGCCAAGTGTGGCCCACGGAAGTCTTGTGAGTCAGAACATTGAATGCAACCTAAAAAGACAACCTCCTCATGGGTGCTGATTTTTACTGCATGCACACCCTGGCCCTGACCACTGAAAAACTTAAACACAATGACCAGCCCAGAAGCAAGGAACACCCGTAGCCCTTAGGCTGTGGCCTTTAATTCCACTTCCCACTAAAAAGGAAGAGCAGTTTTTGGAGAAATGACTAATTCCAGGCCTGGGGCTGGAAATGCACAAGATGTGCCTGAAACTCTTGTCATATTAGACAACAAGAATCCTAGAGTCATGTCAAAAGGACTCAGGGGCCAATGTGAAGAAGTTCCCACTGTCAAAGGTGGACCAGTTGGAATATCAGTAATAGCAATATCAGCTATATTTAAATTCACAAGTTCATAATGATACTCAAAATATAAACAAACTTTAACGGTTACTTTTAGAATATACTTAGGAAACCAACTCACTACCTTGAAAACTGGTGAATATAAAGAAAGAATCAAGCATTTTTTTCTGCCTGTCCTATGAGAACTGTACCTAAGAATATAGAATACCACCTGTGAAGTATTTTTACTGAAAAGAAAAATCAATCAAATTTGAATCTGATCAGGCCTTTAGATTACCTACAAATCTGCAAGAAATACAGGTGACAGAAGAACATGTTAAATGCTACCACAGGAGTGAAATAACAAAATCCAGACTTGAAAACTCTATGGGACAAAGGCTCCCACAGATAAATTCCAAGGGAAAAAAAAATGTAAAGGGAACCTACAGATAAAAGGAGAATTAAAAGATTTAACAACCATGGAAGTGGGTGTGGCTCAATCAATAGAGCTCCCATTTACAATATGGGAGGCCCCGGGTTCGCTTCCCGGGGACTCCTTGTGAGGGCAGGCCGGCCCGCACGCGGCGCGGTGGGCTGATGCAGCAAGACCTCGCAGCAAGGGGGAGATAAGCAGACACAGAAAAAACACACAGCAAATGGGCACAGCAAACACAAGCAGCAAGGGGGGGATAAATAAATAAATAAATAAATCTTTTTTAAAAATAAATAAATAAATAAAACAACCAATTGCAACATATGGACCTTATTTGGATCTTGATTTGAACAAACAAAAAAAACTTTATGAGTAAATTGGGGAAATTTGAACACTGTCTAAATTCTTGATGCTATTAAGGAATTGTTAATATTTTCCTAGGTATGATAATGGCCATTATATTTAGCTGTTTTTTTCTCTTATACTTTTAATTTTGAAGTAATTTCAAACTTACAGGACAGTTGCAAAAATAATACAAAACCCATACAGAAAACTGCAACAAATCCCCTCCCCCACCATAAAACAAGACCAGCCATGAGCTGATCATTGTTGAAGCTGGGAGATGGGTACATGGGGCTTCATTTTGCTGTTTTCTCTACTTTTGTCTATGTTTGAAATTTTCCATCATAAAAAAACTTTTAAAAAATCCAGTGCCTCTTTGATATTGAACTGACTAATAATCTCTCAAATCTTCATTTAAAACTTTCTTAGATAAAATCCCAAATAGTAATGCTTTGACTCAAGTTCTCAGGGTCTTTCTATGGAACAGAAAGGAAACAAGTAGAGAGCTAGGGGACTTTCAAGTGCTTCATGGCAAGGGTTTTCCAGTACATGAGAGGGTTTTCAGAACTGGGCATGGAAAACTCCTAGCTCATAGAGATCAGGTATTTTACTCAGCAGCCTGAAAGAGAAGTCCAACAATTTGTTACAAAGCAGCATATTACAGTTGGAGAAATATAGGGTTTGGTGTCGATCTTACAAATACGTAAACTTGGGTAAAGAATTCAGTTCTCTGACTCTTGGTTACCTCATCTATAAATTAGGGATATATATACTTTATATCGTAAAGTTCCTACTATGGTTCCTGGCACATACATGCTACCTATAATGGTTATTATAAAGTGTTTATTTAGCTTACTCTTAACCATAGTTTGTAACTTAACAATATTTCTGAAGTTCTCAGATTTCCAAAATGCAGGTTTTGTTCAACTAAACAGCAACATTCGTTCCTAGGAAGAAAACATTTTAATAACTATATAGTTGTGAACATTTTCCCATTACTACTAGAGAAGTTTTTATTGATCCAGTCCATTTCACTGCAGCTCCATTTTTTTTTTAATTCCTCTAAAATTTTATAAACTCAACATATTTACCAAAAAACAAATGAAAATAATGAAGCACAAAAAAGAAAAAATATTCATTAAACAATTGACTTGCACAGGTATTAGAAAAGGGTATATAGTTTTTAAAGACATCTGATGATTTCTTTGGACACAAAATCATATCCAACAATATTTGGCAGACAGAAGTCATATTTCCAAGGCTTGTTTTCTAACAGTACAGATATGAAGACAAGCAATTCTAAGGAATCTAGCTGCTTAAGAGGCTTTACCATACCAAATTTACTATGAACCAAAAGAGAAAATGGGAGAAGAAAAATGCTTAAGGCACCAGAAGAGCCAGGATTGAGTAAGAATCATGAGGTGCACAAAAGAAAGAGAAATGAGTGTAACCCTTAATTATGGGCCGTGGAGTAGCAGTCACAAGACAAATGGCATTCCAGTCTAAACCAGAGAGTAACAACGTAATACCACCAGTAAACAAAGCTTAGTCTAGGGAAGGAAAGGAAATTAATCCAGAGAAGCCTGGTGGAAGGAAGAAAAACACCTATTCTTTCTTCCACATCTTTCTTTGCTCTAAGCAAAATAAAAGTAAAGTTCCAGAGCAGGATAAAAAAAGTTAGGGAGTGACCATGGTATTCCCATTTCAGGAATCTTTTATAGTATATCCCTAAATCACAACTAGAAGACTCACAAGAAATGATCTGTACACTTTTTTAAAAAATTACTAGTCTTCCCTTAAATTAAACAGTCTTATGTTATATTCTTAAACAATTTTGTTCTATCTAATTTTAAGTTACTTTCAGTTCCAAAAAGAGACAACAGATGAGCGGTGTAGCAGTGATGAGCTGTCTGGACTAAGCCCTGCCCAAATTACAGATTTGTGTGCAGCTCCATTTTTAATGGGTGTACATGTCACCACAGAAAATCATGGGTTGTTTTGTTGTTGTTGTTTTTAATTTTTCCCCGTACTAAAAGGAGGTTCTACCCATTTCTATAAGATACAACAAACTGCAGCATTTCCCTTAGTGGATTTTCTGAAATTTAGAATTTCTTACATAAATGTAAGAAGTGAAAATATTTACCAAAGTTCATTTTTTAGGCAATAAGCAATTGCTTCAGTAATGAATTCTGTATCAACTTCAGAGATATATTTTACTTCTAGACCAGCAGTTTCCATGATCTGATAATTAGGTTTTTTAAATGTTTAGCAGCCCACATAACTTTCATGAGAGTCCAACTTCTTCCCTAGAGCCTGCATTGATAGAAAAATCAATCAGCAATGCTTTCTCCTCTACTTTTCTAAACCATCACCATGGGATAAGGCCTATTTCATTTTCTCTTCAATTGCAGAAGAACTTACAAGTTGGCTGCATGAATTACATAGCTATAGACTATATTCTTGGAATGTACAAAGGCACAAGCTTTCTGTGA
Organism: Cabassous unicinctus; assembly: GCA_029593785.1. Lineage (NCBI taxonomy): Eukaryota > Metazoa > Chordata > Mammalia > Cingulata > Chlamyphoridae > Cabassous > Cabassous unicinctus. Next base: position 32,671 of record JAQZBX010020064.1, read on the forward strand.
CTATAAATTCTCTGATGCTTACAAATAAACTTCCCTCCTCATTAGTCCCTACTTACCCACTAGCACAGTGATGACCTTGTTGCTGGCATATTGTTCTATTTCCCGCAGCCACTCAGGAAGGCAACGGAAAGACTCCTCACAGGTTATGTCATAGGTGAGGATCAAGGCATTGGCGCTTCGGTAATAACTCTGGGTAATGGACCGAAATCTCTCTTGACCTGCTGTGTCCCAGATCTGTAACTGTAAAGCCAAAAGAGAAGGATCAGGTTGGAGAAGTAGAAAAGAGTGAACACATTAACACAACAAATTCTATATTTGAATGTGGTTAAACGGGGAAATTTTCGGTAGTATCTATATTACTAGAATAAAAATTTAAAACAAACCAACAAAAAAACACAGGACTACAACAGAAACAGTGAAACCTATTGTAAACCATGGACTATAATTAATAGTACAAGTATAAAAATATTCTTTCAAAAAGAAAAGAAAAAGAAATACTCTTTCATAAATTTTAACAAATGTACCACACTAATGCAAGGTTTTAATAATAGGGTGGTATGTGGGAAATCTGTATTTTATGCATAAGTTTTCTATAAACCTACAACTTCTTTAGTAAAAAGAAAAAGAATATTCATTAAAAAAAAAAAA
>JAQZBX010020065.1:0-33302 GCA_029593785.1 Cabassous unicinctus
ATTAGTGGGCTCCTCTTTGGAATCTGTGCTCCTGAGAGTGACAGAGTCGGACTCAAATAAGTCCTCCCTGCACATGGTCCATCAGTCCCTTCTATTCAAACCTATATGTGATACTGGAGTTTTTAGGTATACTTCCAGAGACTGGAGCCTCTGGCCTACCTATGTGCCAGCTGTGCCTGCAATCTCGGTGCAGCTGCAACCCCTACCCTACAGCTTAATGGACTCATCCAAATCACCTGGCAAGGGGACGACTATGACAATGGCCATCCCAGGGAATGGAGAGGGCCTACAGCTGCAGGCAGGATAATCCCATCCACCGTATCCATGGAATATAAACCCTCTCTCACTTGGAGGTGGAGTGGACTTCACCATCCCAAACTACCCAGGTGTATTAGTCAGCCAAAGGGGTGCTAATACGAAATACCAAAAATGGGTTGGTCTTTACAACGGGTATTTATTTGGGGTAGAAGTCCACAGATACCAGGCCATAAAGCGTTATGTTTCTTCTCTCACCACAGTCCATTGTCACGTGTTAGAGCAAGATAGCTGCTGGTGTTTGCCAGGGTTCAGGCTTCTGGGGTTCCTCTCTTCCCGGGGCTGCATTTCTCTCCGGGCTTAGCTCCTGTTTCCTCCAAGGTCAGCTGTAGATGATCAGGTGAATAGCTTGCTTCTCTTCTTCTGGGGCCTTCTTTCCAATATCAAAACCGCTTCTCAAAAGACTACTTTAACTCTGTTCTTTGCCTTGCCTTTTATATTCGATTCCCCACCCACCAAAGGGTGGGGCTCAACACCCTGCTGAAGTGGCCCAGTCAACGCCCTAATCATAACTTAATCATGCCCAGATTAACAGATCAGTTTACAAGCATGATTCAATCATATTTTTGGAATTCATAATTACATCAAACTGCCAAACGGCCACACCAGGATTGGGGGAAAAGCTATGGACTAGAATGGACTTGGTGGTGTTCTGTCGTATATTGTGATTCAAGCAATGGAAGAAATTGTAACAGTGAGGTGGAGATGGTGGCCAATGGACATTTTCAGGGCAGGGAGGGAAGGGGCAGTTGAAATATAGGGGCTTTTTTGGGACTTGGGGGTTGTCATGAGTGGTTTTGCGGCAACAGATGTAAGCCATTTTGCATCAGCACATACCACACAGAACTGTGTGGAAGAGAGGGTGGTTTGTGATGTGAAATGCGGTCTTTGCTTGGTGGCAAGGCCCCAGGATGTGTATATCCATTGCGGGTGACTTGCCACACTGATGAAGGATGTTGGTGTGGGATGTTGTGGGAGGTGTGCGACGTAGGGAACATGGGAATCCCTGTAATTTCTGAGTAATAATTAGGTAATCTAAGCACCTTTTAAAAAAATATATATATATATATATACACATAAAATAACATTTATGTAAGCAAATGCACATGTATGCATATGCATTTTTATATCATTTTACAAATATTGGTATGCATTGTGAAAAAATTTGATTTTTACCAACAATAAAAAAATAAATTAAAAAATAAAATAAAATAAAATAAAATAAAATATATATATTATTTTAGAAAATCAGATACCAAATAAATAAATAAGTAAATAAAGAAATAAAGAACTAAATAAAAATTTCATAGTAATAACAAGGATAATAAAAGAACAATAAAGCCCCTTATTCTGTTAACATCTTATTTTTGCCCAACCATTTCAGGATTTCAGTTAGGTTTCCAGAGTCAAAACTCTTTTGAAATAATTTTTAAACAAAGAAATCCCTGTGATTAAAATATTATTTTACTTTTCATAATAACCATTTCCAAGGATGATGATGAATTTAATTCTAGGCATGGTTTTAATGTATTGGTTTATTGAGAGATATATTAGTCCAGAGACACTGAATCAACCAATGCCCCCTTCAGACTCTATTCCATTTCTACAAATGTCAGACATGGAGGGCCTTAGTCCCTCATTTACAGATAGAGACACTGAGGCCCTGAGAGGGGAAGGGCCAGGCTGAGGCCCACAAAATTTGAGTGGTAAGGAAGAACGATGAACGAGAGTTAGCTTTTGGCTCACTTTTGCTCTCAGAAACTCAGCTCAGGCTAACCTTCTGTGGTTTGCCTGGGGGAATGGGGTGGGTTCCCTCTCCCTGAAGCTATGTGTTGTGGTCTGGACATGTAGCCTGCAGAGCAGATTGGGGCACAGTGGGGAATGGGGTGACCATGAACCTCTGTGGTCCAGACCTGGACTAGTGTCCTTTACCCTTGAACATGGCTAATGTTGACTGTGGTCTCATCAGCCCTGGCCCCCTTGCTCAATGCCTAGTAGGCTTGGTCATCTCCTAGCAAGGAGCAGCAGACTTCCTGATTGCTGAGCAACAAGAAAATGACTCCAAGTCAGAGGGCAAGGGCTGGGGGCCTTGAATGAGAACAGCCACCTCTGACCCAGTCTGAGAGTCCTGGCTCCAGAAAGAAGTGAGGGAATCCTAGTGGGAAGTTGTGTCATGTAGAGTTAGATGGTATGTGGGGGGAATGGTCATGCACACCTGCAGCAGTTTGATATTGTTTATGATTTCCAAAAATAGATATTGGATTATGTTTGCAAACTGGTTTGTTCCTCTGGGCTTATTAAGCATCTTAAATTCAGAAGTTTCACTTTTACCTGATTAAATTAAGATTGGGGTTTTGAATGGACCAGATAAGTAGGATTTTGAGCCTCCAGACCCTTGGTGAGTTGGGACTCACAGAGAAAATTACAGGATAAAGTAGACAGTTGGAGTATTGATGCTGGAGCCCCAGGGAAGTAAGTATACAGAGAAGCAGATACATGAGGAAAGAGAGGAGGTTCCATGAGGCACATCAGAGGTCCCAGGAACAGAATGAGCCTGATAGTCTACAGCTGACCTTGTGAAGATAGCAGAACAGTTGAGCCTGCAAAGAAATGAAGGAACTGGGACCAAGGAGCCTTGGGAGGAAGAGGAAGGCAGAACCCTTGCAGAGACCAGCAGCCTTCCTACTCCAACACGTGGCAACAAATTTTGGTGAGGGAAGTAATTTAGGCTTTATGGCCTTGTGACTGTAAACTTCTACCCCAAATAATTACCATTTATAAAACCCAACAGATTTCTGGTACTTTGTATCAGCACCCATTTGGCTGACTAATACAACATCGTTCCCGACTTTCAGCTTTTAAAATATTTGAGTAAACTAAGAAAATTGATTCACTTGTGACAAGTACTTAAAATCATTATGTAAATTGTGAGATATGACCTATTCTGTGAGCAATTGCCATTCATTCATTAACATGACAAATCTTATAATCCAGCAGTGAAATGTCCTTCACTCTTTCTACCTGCCTGGTCTCAGCATCCCTGCACAAAGGTCTTTTTGCAGAGACCCATCCCTCCCTTCCTTAGCCCTCTTCCCACTTATTTCTTCCTAAATTAATTTATTTTCTTCTGAAGTTGACAGAGGCTTATTATAAAGAATTCAATCAAGAAAACATAACAAATGAAAAACAAACCATCCAACATTCCATAAAATGGAAATAATCTGTCATCAACATCAATCAGAGGAGCCTCCTACCAGCTGTCTTCCTACTCTTATATGGAGATGGAAGAATAGAAAGCTGACAGAATATTTGTTTGGATAGGTGAAAATAGACAGATTTAGTAATAGCCAGCTGCTGAATTTGTCAAATACGTTTGTATAAAAATATCTATTCTACTTTTCAGTTAAACTTAAATTTAATGTCTCCTGGACCTCACAGAAGATAAAGAAAAATGTGGTTTTCTCACACTGGCATTACTGTGCAGGACTGGAGGGCAGCCTAACCTTCCCTAAATTCCTGTGTGACTTTGTTTCTGTAATGGGAGCTTGAACAAGTACTTCTTTCTCTGTGAAAGTGAGAACTTCACCAAGGCAAGCTGGGACATCCAGCAACCCTACCCCTTGGTTTAAGTTTCCAAGGAATACCATAGGCCATGTGAAGACACAGCTCTTTCCTTCCAAGGAAAATTTCAGTGCTTCATCTGTGAAACAAGTTCTCCATTTAATTTGTAGGTACTCTACTTCAGAGATACCCAACTCTCCTTATGCCAGGTGGCTTTGTCCTGTTGCCAAATGTCTTTTCTATAATTGCTGTAATTTACTTGGCTTTATATTTTATATATATTACTGTGAGTTTCCAAAATTTCCTTCACACTGCTCATTTTTCTTCCAACTATGTCTACTATGCTATACATTTATATATGAGTTTTATAGTTGTCATATTGGTTCTCATAGTTAATCACCATTTCTTAGTCATTCTGTCATTCTATATGTTGGTCCTAAGATACTTCACACAGAGTTACCTTTAAAGGATGAATCATTTCTTCTTTTCTTTCATGACACTGAAGTCTTTGGGGGGAGGTTGGCATTTGGGGAGGGGCCTTACTACCCTGTGAGCAACTTTCATTGGATGTCTCAGTCTCTTCTCACTCTCTTGGAGAACATGTGTGCAGTTTCACATGATGCTTCCCCATGTGGGTACATTTTTATTTGACATTCTGAGCTCCCTATGGACACCCAGTCTTTTTCCTTCTGGGAAACCCTTGGGATTGACCCTTTAAGTCTACCTCATCAACTTTCCCTCTCTCCTCTTTAACAGCTCTGATCACACTTATTCTGGAGATTAATGTCATGTTGTAGATATGATTCAAGGCACTGAATATTGTAGAGAATAACAGAAAGAACATTATGATCCTATGGTGATTTGAAGTTTTATTAACCCAAGAGTTCTGAAAGCTGCAAGAGAAAAGTTCTTATAGTTAATCCATTCCTGTGATTGTGAACCCATTCTAAGTAAGTAAGACATTTTGATGAGGCTACTTCAGTTATGGTGTGACTCTCCTAAATCAAGATGGGTCTTAATTCTATTATTGGAGTCCTCTATAAAGAGAATGAAGAGAGAAAGGGAGAGGGAGAGGGACAGGGAGAGGGAGGGGGAGGGGAGGGGGAGGGGGGAGGGGGAAGGAGAGAAGAAAGCCATGGAATTAAGAGGCTAAAAGCAATGAAACCCAGAAGAGATGGGAGAGATCAGCAGATGCAATCATTTACCTTACCATGTGGCAGAGGAGCCAAGGTTTGGCAGCAGCTAGTCTTTGGGGAGGAATCATCACCTTGATGATGCCTTTATTCAGACAATTTCCTGATCTTAGACTATAAGCTAATAAATTCCCATTGCTTAAACCAACCCATTTATTTCATTGTATCTGCTGAGTAGCTTAGGAAATTAAAGCAGATCTGATCCTCCATACAAAAATATATTTTGTATTTTTTCAACTATTTTCAGAGAAATAAGTTTCTATGGATCCAGTAGGAGACCCAATTCCCCTCCCTCAAAGAGGTGATTTAGATAGCTCTGGGTGATTACTAACTGCACTGTAGGAGCAGCTGACTCTTGGAGCTCCTTACTCTGCCACCATTTTGCCCTTCCTCTCCATATCTATTAATTCTTGATAACCTCTTGGTTGTGAAACCAAAATAAGCCTTGTAATAATTTTAATTTTTCTTTTAGTCATGAGCCTGGGTGTCTTCTCTGACTTCTTGGCCATTCAGCTTCCTTCCCGTGTGCGGCTCATGCACATTCCTGTGGGTGTGAACCCATGGTAATTAGGTGAGACCTTTTGATGAGCTACTTCAGTTAAAGTGTGACTCTTCTCATTCATGATAGGTCTTAATCCTATTACTGGAGTCCTCTATAAAGAGAATGGAGAGAGAGAGAGAGAGAGAGAGAGAGAGAAGAAAGCCATGGAAATAAGAAGCTAAATGCAATGAAACACAGATGAGATCTGTTGCCCTTGATACTTCTTTTGGCCATCTGTCTCAAGCTGTTCTCCTAAGGGTTAGCCGGTGATTCACAATGGTGTTAATACATTCTGGACACTAATTCTAGAATCAACATGAGCATTTCAATAGTTTTGTCCCTTTGTGGCTTGTCACTATATTTTATTGGTGGCTTTGTTTCTTTCATTTTTCAGATACACTTTTTAGCAGGCACCAGGAATTGAACTGGGAGCTTGTACATGCAAAGCAGGTGCTCAACCACTGAGCTACAGCCACTTTCCATTCAGATACTTTTAATTTCAATGAATCTACATTTATCAATCCTGGCTGCATGGTTTGGTTCTGTGTGCCATAATCAATAAATCTTCCTCTAATAAGATTCCACAGGAGTTTCCTGTATATTCTAAGTGGCTTATAGTTTGGTTTCTCAATCCTGAATCTTTGCTGTTGCCTGAGCTGATATCAGTGGTGGCAGGTGGCCCAGCAATGACTCTGACCAGTAGGTGCCCCAGAAGTTTCCCCTGTTCATGTCCAAGTTGGTGACTCTGTGTTCTGTTCTCTGCATACCAGGTGTGTAGTGGGGAAGGATTGAGCCTGCAGGATGAGTCCCATCAAGGCTCTCCCTGAAGTTATAGACCCAGGTGTCTTCCATTTACCATCTGGACCATTGATGGACTTCCTTGAGCAGCATGGTAAGAGGGGATGCCCACCCATTCACAGTTTACCTTCCAAACTCCCCCAGCCCCACCACCACCCCATTACCATGCAGCCTGGCAAAAAAATGCTTTGAAGACATGCAGCGTAACTCTTCCCAGTGCTTAGTTGTACTAACTCACTTAACTCTCAGGTAAATGCTCTGAGGTCTATGGTATTTGAAGTTTATGAAACTGAAGCACTTAGTGGGTAAGTAATTTGCAAAAGGAAATGCTGTCAGGAGGTGGCAGGTCTAGAACTGGGATGCTGGAATGTGGTTCCTGAGTCTGTCCTATAACCAGGACTATTGACTCCCCTTGGACAAACTCACCAGAGCACCCCATCTATTTTTAGAAATTCTGATGTGGTACCTCCTGAGCCCTCTCCTCAGGGGCTCAGGGAGACTCTCCTTCCTTTTCATCACATGCTCAGACACTTTGTGTATTTGTTATACTCCCTCTCATGACTCTTTATCACCTCTACTGCATCACTGCCTCATCTCAAGGAGGGTTCTAGAATATATAGCACATGGTAGGGCTTAATCCATATTGGTGGGTGAGTGTTGGGTGATGGAGTTGAGCTTCATCATTGTGAAAGCACCCACAGACCAGAGGGTGAGGGAAGCTATCAACCCTGCTTTTTCCAGAAGTATATAGATGCTAATTCTCTGGACAGTTGTCCCTTTCACTCACCCCTGTACACAGTCCCAAGGTAGTGCAACTTCCCTTCCCCCGGAGCCTGCCTCACCCTACCTGATGAACATGCCTCTGTCAAAACTGAGTCCAGGGCCCTGTCTGTCCTCAGTTCTGTACATAGGACATCTGTGGCTCTCAGAGAACACAGGTCTGGATCAATTGACACTCATCGTTTCAGAATGAGGGTATCTTTCTCTTAGGAAGGCTCTCTGATGACAATCTGTGGTGTCTTCCCCTCCTTGGACTTTCCTATGATGGGAAGTCCCTGCTGCCAAGGGTGCAGCTAGAAGTGATCTAGAAAGGGCTCTACTGCCCAGGGACCTCAGGATCATACCATTGTCCCATCCATGAGGCTTTTTGAGTTGGACACAGAGTGGCTTGCCCTTCCTGGAGAAGACCTAGAGACAGGAGAGGCTCAAGTGACATTTCTGCACCCCTTCAGTTTCCTACCTTCCATGTCCCTGGTCTGTGGCTTTGAATCCATCTTCTATCACCTGAGTCCAGGCTACTTCCCTCCACAGGCTTTCCCAACACCACAACTGGGATCACAATGCACCCATATGCATGGATGTACAGGAGTGGGTTCTCATGACAACAAACAAGCACATCAGGCAAGCCACCCAGCAGTTGGGGGCTACATTTTGTATTCTGCTTCATGATCTGTACAATCAACACAAGACCCAGCAATATCCCTAGTTGATTGTAGATGTAACCAGACATCTATGCAATCAACTCATTGATGATTAAAGTCCATGAAATGCCCTTGTATTACAGTTAGTCCAGTGTTTGCTTGACCAAACTACAAAGCACCATTAAATGGCTGAGTTAACACAGCCTAACCATGACACTCCCCCCCTTGTTAACTAGGCAGCCATGCACGTCACCTTAAACCATATTTAGTCTCAAAATAAAAACAATAACATATATATATTTCTGCCTAACAAATATTCAACTCTCCTGCATTTAACCAGAAATGCACAGCATCCTTTAAGAATATGGTTCAAGTCCTTGGGTATTGTTCACTCTTCAACATGACATCATTAAATACTATGCTATGAAATTAATACAACTTATGTCATATGATAAGGTGAAAGTTTAGGGAAGAAAACAAAGATATTCATTTTATGTACATATACAAACATACTTATAACAAAAAAAAGAAAAAATATTCATGACCATTACAGTTCTCATTGCCCGTTACTGGTCACATGGTCAAAGTTCATAATTATCACTACCTTCTTCCACTACCTATTTCATGTTTCCTTTCCCCTAAGAAAGCACCTCGCCTGGCAGTGGTTCTTTGCCTGTTGGTGTGACCCAAACTTCCATTTCTGAAAATTCTGGGCCATTATTAATCCTGCCTGGATTAGGTTTTTGCAACTTTCCCTAGTCTTTAATCACAAGGCATATAAGTACTAAGAGATATCCTAAGGGATCTCCTGCCTGCCAGAAAAACTTTTCTTTAACTCCATTGTGTATGATCAATCTCCCATCCAGTACATTAAATCCATTCTTTGCCTGTTGACTGAGAAGCACAAGGACCCCAAAGTGGCCAGGTGGTAGTTGTAACTTCCTGATCTATACAATCATTGTTGTATACCCTGGTGTAAGCACTCCTCCTTTTGGACCTAAGACCTGTAGATCAGCACAGCTTAAGGATGAAGGGACAAGAAGCAAACATTTTCCTAGTGGATCACTAGGGTTAAGAGTGAGTGGTGCCACTTCCATTTCCACTTCTCAATTCCTGGACCTGTGAATCCTGGTTATGGAGGGCACCTTAGCAGAGATGCTGATTTAAAACATACACAGCCTCCTGGAGAACATTGCCCAAGCCCTGGAAAGGATGGTCACCTAGTTCACACAATACTTGACTCTTCAAAAGGCCATTCAACTGTTATATCAATATAGCTGATTCAGGATGATGGGGAACATGGTAAGACCATTGAATTCCATGGACATGTGCCAATTCTTGCACATCATTTGCTGTGAAGTGGGTTCCTTTATTAGAAGCAATGTTGTGTGGAATACCATAGTGGTGGATAAGATATTTGGTAAATCCACAGATGATAGTTTTGGAAGAAGCATTATATGCAGTGAAGGCAAACCCATATCTGGAGGATGTAAAAATTCCAGTAAGAACAAATTGCTGTCTCTTCCATGAAATAAGTGGGCTAATGTAATCAACCTGGCACTAGGTAGCAGTCTTATCACCTTGGATAATGGTGCCATATAGGTGACTGAATGTGGGTTTCTGCTGCTAGCAGATCGATTAGTGTGTCCTGACTGTAGCCCAGTCAGCCTTGGTGAAGAGAAGTCTGTGTTGCTGAGTACATGCATAAACTCCATGCCTACCACCATGGTCAGTTTTTTCATGAGTCCAATTGTGTACTGAAAGGAATGGCTGGGGAAAGAGGCTGAGTGTTAGCCACAGAGCAGGTCATCTTATCCACTTGATTATTACAATTTTCTGCTGAAGTCACACTTTAGTAAGCATGCACATGGGACACAAATACTTTTATGATTTTTTGCCTCTTCAGAAAAGTCTATCCACATACCTCTTCCCCAGGCCACTTTTTCACCAATTTTCTAATTATGTTCCTCCCAAGTTCCTGATCATGCAGCCAAAACATTGGTAACTGCCAATGAATCAATGTACAAATGTACCTCGGGCCATTTCTCCTTCCATGCAAAATGAACAACCAGGTACAATGTTCAACGTTCTACCCACTGGAAGGATTTTCCCCCACCACTATCATTCAGGGATATCCCAGAATGAGGCTGCAGTGCTGCAGCTGTCAACTTTCAGTGGAACCTGCATATCATGCAGAACCATCTGTAAAGCAGCCTCAAGTTTTCTTTTCCTCCATCAACTGATTGTAAGGAACTCCCCAAGAGGACATAACTGTGGGCTGGGAAAGAGAAGGTAATGTGGCAGGAGTGGTGACCATGGGCCTTTGGGCCACTTCCTCACATAACTTACTTGTCCCTTCAGGATCTGCTCAATTCCTATCTCAGATATACCACTTCCACTTTATGATGGAGTGCTGCTGTTAATGCCCAACTTTATGGTTTGGCAGGTCAGACAATACCCAGCTCATGATAGACAACTCAGATCTCATGGTAACTTGGTGGCCTTGCTTAAACATACAGTCTTATTAAGGCCCAGTAGCAGGCCAAAAACTTTTATCAAAAGAAGAATAGTTATCTGCAGAAGAATGTAGGGCTTTGCTCCAAAATCCTAAGGGTCTGCATTGTGATTCTCCTACAAGAGCCTGCTAAATCCTCAAGATGTCATATCTATTTGCCCTGACACTTCCAGCGACATTGGATCTGCTGGATCATATGGACCAAGTGGCAGTGCAGCTTGCATAGCAGCCTGGACCTGCCACAGAGCCTCCTCTTCTTCCAGTACTCACTCAATACTGGGAGCTTTTCTCGTGATTCAGTAAATGGATCAGAGTAGCACACCAAAATGAGGAAAATATTGTGTCCAAAATCCAAAAAACAAATTAAGCATTGTGCCTCCTTTTTGGTCATAAAAGGGGTCAAATGCAAGAGCTCATACTTCACATTCGAAGAGATATCTTGACATGGCCCACACCAAAAGACACCTAGAAATTCCTCCAAGGTAGAAGACCCCTGTATTTTTGTTGGATTTCTCTCCCATCAACTCTCACACAAATGCCTTACCAATAAGTCTAGAGTCATTGCTACATCTTGCTCACTAGGTTCAATCAGCATGATATCATCAATATAATGAACCAGTGTGATGTCTTTTGGGAAGGAGAGATGATCAAGTTCCCTGCAGATATTATTATGACATAGAGTTGGAGAGTTGATATACCCATGAGGCAGGACAGTGAAGGCATATTTCTGGCCTTACCAGGTGAAAGCAAATTGTTTCTGGTAATCCTTACCAATGGTAATTGATAAAAAAGCATTTGTCTGATCAATAGTACATATCAGGTACCAGGGAATGTGTTGATTAACTCAAGCAATGATATGACATATGGAACAGCAGCTGCAACTGGAGTCACCATCTGGTTAAGTGTATGATAATCTACTGTCATCCTCCAAGATCCATCTGTTTTCTGCAAAGGTCAAATAAGAGAGTTGAAAAGGGATATTATGTGAATCACCACCACTGCATCCTTCAAATCCTTGATGGTGACACTGATCTCTGGAATCCCTCCAGGAATCCAGTATTGCTTTTTAAAAAATGATTGATAGAGCCTTTTATTAACACTCAAAAGTCTACATCATTATAATTGGAAAATAATTGTTTCTCCAATGAGTAGTTACATAAAACTATCCATGGCCTAATAGGAGTTTTAGTGTGTACTAGGTTTGATGCATATCCTAGAGACAGGACATCAACTTGCTAGGATCATTAGGGTATGACTGATAATTAGAAACTAATTTATAAGCCATTCTCTGAAGAGCTTTACCAAACAATAATCCCTATGAAATTAAAACAGAAAATGAAACTTATGTTTATACTTAGTTTTAGTATAAATCACAATACACATAAATCCCATTCAAAAATTTGTGATTTTGGTGTTATTTTTTCAAAGGTGTCCAACTGAAATTCAAAGCTCATTTTAAGGTCATGAATTTCAGTGTGAAATAAAGTTGTAATTTCACAGCCTCAAAGTTTATTTCATAACAATCAACCAACAGATACTGTTCCAAAGACTATTAGTTTTACTTCCTTGTTTGTTTCCATCATTGATCATTCTAAGTCTTTTTAAGCACATCGAGGATTCAAGCAGGAACTGCTAATTTGGTCAAAAAATCCATCTTGGAGGAGCAGAACTTTTCTTTATGGATCAGTGCATTGATGTGAGGCTCCAGAGTGCCATTATCATAAGGTAACTTTGGGAGCTGTGCTTTTGCTTGGAACCTAAAATTCCAGGTTCCAGAATTCCCAAAGCTGGTACCAACTTCTTACTTATGCTGCTGGGACCACCTCATGTCCACTTCAGCATTTGGGGAGCTATGACTGTGTCCTTGATAGTGGCTACATGGTCTGGGGCAAGGAGCCCAGATTTGCTTTTGATTTATAATTTTACTAGGCTGGGCACTTCTAGTGGCTTCCACTTGGCCTTTCTTACCATAATAACCTTCATTCCACAAGTCAGGGATCCTATGTGGGGATTCTGCCAGTTAATGAGTATATCTATTCCAATTATACATTCTGGAACTGAAGAAAAAACACAGAATTGGGTTGGGAAACCACAGGACCCACTGTGAGATGGACCTGAGCTAAAGCTCCATCAATCACCTCATCCCTATAAGCCCTTACTCTGACTACTGGTGTACCACAGTGATGTTTGGAGTCTCTTGGAATTAATGTCACTTCTGAGCCAGTGTCTAATAGCCCCCCAAATGTCTGACCATTTCCTTTTCTGCAATGCACCTTGGTAAAAGGCTGTAGGTTTCTTTGGGGAAAGTTGGGAGGAAGTTTAATAGTAAAAAATTTTTGCAGTGTGACAGGATCCAAAGGGTACATGGCCTTCCCCTCATTCAAGGGGCTCTGGGTCTTTAACCTGTCTCAAGCCTGGGAATTGATTAAGGTGCCATGAGTCTTTGTTTCTGTAATTCAAGTTAGGGTTTTGTTCACTCAACCAAGAACACTTCTGCTTGTACAGATCAAGAGGAATTTAGTAGATTGCCCATCTGTTTTACTTCTAGATACTCCATGATCTTTAGCCAATGCCATAGGTCTATATGACTCATATTTTTTTGATTGATGCTTTGAGTGTGTCTTTCATTGTGGTAGACACACCCACAAGTCTTTGGCAGTTAAGCACTGTTACTTGGCTTCTGCCAGCCCAGAATCTGATCAACCCCATACTATTCCCCACCCACCACCCCCCATGCTTTTTAAGGATTCTAGTTCCATGAGAGAAGTTTCCACAGTAATATCTGGCCTACAGAGAAGAGCAACCACAGAGCTATTCGGGGAAATTAGAATTAGTCTCACAAATTTATACCTCACAGTCTGGTTAAAGGTGTGTCTTATGGACATTCCTGAGGTAGGTGGGCAGAACTTAAATGGCAAATCCATTCTAGCATTCCAATCTCTCTAAGCCTCTGGATTCCCTCATCAATAGTATACTAAGGTAAATGGAGCATATTGACCTCAGGCATTGTAAGTCACTTTTGGTCCATGCTTCAGCCAGCCACCTGCATAAACTCTTAGAACCCTTTCTAACCCTTTGAGTTACAACATTGAATCCAGAAACTCTGCTTAGTGGGCCTATATAAAAACTTGTGCCTGATCCAACTTTATATTCTTTCAATGATTAACCCATACACTTAATATCCATTCCCACACATATTCCCTTGATTTCTGCCTATATAAATTGGAAAATTCATTCAGTTCTTTTATAGTGTACTTCCTCATGGGTTACATTTTGTTCTTTACCTTTGGGGACTTGTGATTTTAGTCTAGTTATAGGTCTCAAAGAGAAGAGGGGTGGTGGGGGTAGGTATGGAGAAAAATTAGAAGTGGTTTAATAGCTAATAATATCAGGGCATTCTCTTGCAGCTTCATCTGGTGAGATAGGATTAATCTCTTCAGGCATGGGTTGGATGGCAGACTCCTCAGGACAGGGTGGATGTTGGGTGATGGTTTCTTTAGAGAAGGGAGGTGGAGGAAACTCCTTGAGGCAGGCTGAATTTTGGAGAGTACAGGCTTGAGGCTGGGTGGTACCCTCTTCAAGGCAAGGAGGAAGTCCAGGCTCTTTGGAGTAAATAAAAATTAATAATAATATATAACAAATAAATGCAAACATAAATAAAAAATAAAATAAAAATTTTTCATTGTGTCTTTCATCATCATAAAATGTTTTCTTTTATGTACAATGTCAATTTCTTCCATATATTCCCCAAGAGTCATGTTTTATTTGCTTTATCTTCAGAGAAACTTTAGATTACAGAAAAGTCATATAGTAAATATAGAAGATTCCCCTATACCCAGCCCCCTCCCCATCTCCCACTCATGCTATTATTAACATTTTACATATGAATGGTACATTTGTTATAATTGATGTAGAAATATTGAAGCATTGCTATTAACTCTGGGCACTGATTTACATTTTGGTTTACATTTCACACCACACAATTTTATAGGTTTTGACAAAATTTAAAATGGCCTCTGTCCATCATTGAATGATCATGAAGAACAATTCCAATGCCCTAAAAATGCCCTGTGTTCCATCTAAGCTATTCTTCCTTCTCCCTTCCCTCAAAATCTAAGATAACCAATAGGCTTCAATTTTTGAAGAATAAGGTTCATAGTTACATGCAATAATATTGAGGGCTTGCCATATTGGTCTCTTTTATTAGGCACTGTCCATGTTCTTGAGAGATTCTTGCCTGCTAATTGAGAACATAGAAGAAATTCCTATGATGAGAGTTTTATATTTTCATGTTTATTTTGTGGATCTCTACCCACTGATATAACACACTATGACAAGATGAACACTTTCATATTCCATAGAAGCATGCCTTAAGTGTGTTTTATCACACTGCCTATATAAATTGGAAAATTCATTCAGTTCTTTTAAAGTATAGTGTACTTCCTCATGGGTTACACTTTGTTCTTTACCTTTGGGGACTTGTGATTTTAGTCTAGTTATATGCCAAAAAACCCTACACCAGTAACCTTCCCCTGCCATATTTGCCAAAAGAACACTCCCACCATTGTAGTTTTAATCACATGCTAAAAATCCCCAGACCTCACCTGTTACTTCCTCCAGCCCTCCCCACAATTCCATTGATAGTCCAACAACCCCACCTTACTCTCCCTCACATTCCAACACTGCTGAACCCAATCACATCAATGCATCACTATCACCCCATCCACTGCCCAGCCACCCCCTTCCATCTATGATAATAGGTCTTTCCCATTTTGAGACTCAACTGTCCACAATCTACTCCCTTTCTATTTCCCAATAACCTATCTTCCAGACTCTGACTTTGTGAGTCTGCTCAATTTGCTTAAGTCATATCAGTGAGGTCATGTAATATTTGTCCCTCATTGACTGGCTTACTTCACTCAACATAAGGTCTTCAAGATTCATCCAAGTTGCCCCATGTGTTAATACTGCATTTCTTCTTACAGCTGAGTAATATTCCATTGAATATATATACCACAAATTGCTTATTCATCCTTCTGTTGATGGGCACTTGGGTTGCTTCCAACTTTTGGCAATAGTGAATAATGTCACTATGACCACTGGTGTGCACTTATCTGTTTGTGTCCCTGCTTTCAATTCTTCTGGGTAAATACCCAGAAGTAAGATTGCTGGATCATATGGCAGTTCTATAGTTAGCTTCCTAAAGAACTGCCAAGATGTCCTCCACAATGGCTACATTATTCTACATTTCCAGTAGCAGTGGATGAGTGTTCCTTTTCCTCCACATCCTCTCCAACAATTGTAGTTTTCTGTTTTTTTAGTAGCCACCAGTCTAATGTATAAAATATCTCATTGTAGCTTTGATTTGGATTTCCGTAATAGCTAGTGATGTTGAGCATCTTTTCATGTGCTTTTCAGCCATTTGTATTTCTTCTTTGGAGAAATATCAATTAAAATCTCTTGTTTATTTTACAAATGGCTTGTTTGTCTTTTCATTTTTGAGATGTAGGATTTCTTTATATTTGCTGGATATTAGGCCCTTATCAGATAAATTGTTACAAAATCCTTTCTCTCATTGTGTAGGCTGCCTTTTCACTTTCTTTACAAACATCTCTGAAATACAAAAAGTTTTCAATTTTGCCATATATGTATTTTTTCAGTTGTTGCTTGAGATTTGGGTGTAAAGTTTATAAAACCATTTCCTGCTGCAAGATCTTGTAGATGCTTCCCTACATTATCATCTAGGAGCTTTATGGTCTTGGTTTTTATATTTATTTCTTTGATCCATTTTGACTTAACTTTTGTATAGAGTGTGAGATGGTGAACCTCTCTCATTCTTTGGGGTATGGATATCCAGTTCTCCAACCACGTTTTGTTGAAGAAGCCATTCTGTCCCAGTTGAGTGGGCTTGGTTGCCTTGTCAAATATGTATGGACTGTATATGTGAGGATTTATATCAGAGCTCTGTTTGGTTCCAATGACCAGGATGTCTATCCTTGTGCCAGTACCATGCAATTTTGACCAATATAGTTTTGTAGTATGCTTTAAAGTCAGGTAACATGATTTCCCCAATTTAGTTTCTATTTTTCAATATGTTTTTGGCTATTTGGGGCCTCTTGCCCTTCCAAATAAATTTCATAATTAACTTTTCCAACTCAGTAAAAAATGTTGTAATTTTTATTGGGATTGCATTGAATCTGTAAATCAATGCAAATAGGACAGACATCTTAATGAAGTTTAATCTTCCAACCCATGAACAGGGAATATTCTTCCATTAATTTAGGTCTACTTTGATTTCTTTTAACAATGTTATGCAGTTTTCTGTGTATAAGTTTTTTGCATCTTTACTTAAGTTTATTCCTAACTATTAGCTACTTTTAGTTGCTAGTGTAAATGGAATTTTTTCTTGATATCCTCCTCAGATTGCTCAATATTGGTGTACAGGAATGCTACTCATTTTTATGTGTTGATCTTATATTCTGCCACTTTACAGAACTCATTTATCAGCTCTAGAAGTTTTGCTTTAGGGTTTTCAGGGCTTTCTATGTATAAGATCATGTCATCCTCAAATAGTGAAATTTTTATATCTTCTTTTCCAGTTTGGATGACTTTTATATCTTTTTCTTGCCTTAGTGCTCAAGCAAGTACTTCTATCACAATGTTAAATAAGAGCAGTGACAATGGGCAAACTTTTTTTGCCCCAGATCTTAGGTGAAAACCCTAAACATTTCACCATTGAATATGATGTTAGCTGTGGATAATTCATATATACCCTTTATCATGTTCAGTAAGTTTCCTTCTATTCTTATCTTTTGAAGTGTTTTTGTCAAGAGATGACACTGTATTTTGTCATATGCTTTTTCTGCATAAATAGAAATGATCATGTAATTTTTGCTTTCAATTTGTTAATACCATGCATTACATTGATTGATTTTCTTATTAACACACTCTTAACTACTCAGAACACAAGATTTCATTAACTTTCCCCCACAACCAGGACACCAAGTCTGCAATTCTGATGGACATTCCAAATTGGAATAAGGAGAGGAACTTTGGATAGAAAGATTTGGATTTTTCCAAAACCTGAATTCAGGTGAACTCTAGGAACCTGTGCTTCATGAAAAAGAGGAACCTGGTCAGGAATTGAGTAGTTTCTTGAACATATCAACTGGAGATTTCCTTAAGTGAGTTATTGTTCTAAAATGTAGGTATCAATATTGGTGACATTTTCCTCAGATGTGTCATTGTTCTGTTCACATATTAATTTATATTCAAGTGTCTGTGTCTTTGAGGAGATGGATATTTATTTACTATGGAATTTAAACCTCAACTTAGAGGCTGTTTTCCTGGTCTTCTTCTTAGGTGGTTTTTACTCTCTTTAACTCCCCAACAAAAATCTTTTTAATAATTTTTCTTATATTTTAACCTTGAAAATGCATTCTAATTGTCACTGTTTTATAAGGTTTTCTACTGCTTAGAGTATCCCTTAATTTGATATTCTTTCCCATATAAGTGTCATATTTGCAACAATTATTGGGCCATCTGAGAACTTTAACATTTTCATTTCTCTAATGCTAGTCTAGCAAGTAACGTTTTCAGTTGCTTTAGGCAGGGAAACTGGTCCTTAAAAATACAAGAAATACTATCCATGCAACATAATTTCAGAAAAGACACATCTACTATCATGACATTGGTAAGTTCTGTGGGGGTGAAGCCTGGTCATTGAAGTAGATGTCAGGGTGTGGAATAAATTGGGAATTCAGTTCAATCATTTAACTGTAAGTTGCTTTTAAGTGCTAATCCAGAAAAGGTCTGATAGTATGAATTTAGGGAAAAATTAACTTGAACACAAACATGTAACCTGGGTTTTTATAAAATATAATTACATGAACATGACTCATATAGTTAATATTTGAAACATAAAGTCTTCAAAACTGATGAGAGCTCTGCATTTGGGATACTACAAAAGAGAATACCTCTTTGCATGCAAGAGATTAATATGCTATGTATTTGCCATGGGAAAGGTTTTAACTGGAGACTCTCCCTGAATGATTAGTGTAGAGTTCATATGAATGTGAAGGGATTTTTATGAAGAAAGCTTTAAGAAGTTTCTTCTCTACTTCTCAGAAGCAGAAATCACATACTCAAAAGAATTGTATTACTTGTAGCCAATTGCTAGAAGGTTTTGCTCAGAGATCCAGAGTGACTCAACTTGTGTTAACTCACAAGGGAAAGAAACCCTACTTCAGCGATCTATTCAGAAAAGCCCTCAGTTGCCAGGCACCTTATAATCAACAAAAGCATATTTCCAATAGAAGTAAATCATATCAATGTCATCTAATTAATAAATCATTTATTCAATGCTCTGGCCTACACAGTACAATGGAACTCACATTGGAAAGAAGCCATATGAATGCCATCTATGTGGAAAAGCCTTCACTCAATATTCTGCTCTGAGACATTAGAGATCTCAAAATGGAGAGAAGCCTTATAAATGTCGTTTGTGTGGGAAAGACTTACACTGGAGAGAAACGCTATGAATGTCATCCATGTGGGAAAGCCTTCACTCAGTGTTCTGTTTTGAGAAAACATGAAAGAACACACATTTGAAAGAAACATAAATGTCATCTACGTGGGAAATTCTTCACCTATAATTGCAGATTTAGACAACATTAGAGGACTCACACTGGTGAGAAACCCTATAAATGTCATCTATATGGAAAAGCCTTCACTCAATGTTCAGTACTGAGAAAGGATGAGAAAAATCACAAAGGAGAGAAACCCTGTGAATGTTATCTATGGGGGAAAGACTTCACTTGCTGTTCTATCCTGAGAAAACATGAAAGAGCTCACACTGGAGAGAAACCCTATGAATGCCCTGTATAGGAAAGGTTTCATTCAATGTTCTGACCTTAGATTAGTTGAGAGAACTCATAATATAAATGTTTTGATTATGGAAGAAATTCCAGCCCTTGCACTAACTCTGACATACTAGACAAGTCAAACACTGAATAAACACATTGTAATTAATCTCTAGAACTTTTTGTCATCCTGACTACTTCATCAATTTAAGCCAATTCATATTGGAGAGAATTGATATGTTACCTATATAGCAGGGTCTTTAGTAGATGGTCTGATGATTTACAACATGAAAGAATTCATAATACAAATGTAATGAAAATGGAAGAGTCTTCATTCACTGTTTCCAAATGACAGGCTAAAAACTCACAGAAAAACTCCTTCACAAGGAAATGATGCACAGTCCTGAACACAGATCTCTGTCCCAAAGGCATCCAGATGCCCTGCCCACCACCAAGAGGGTAAAAACATCTATAGACTGAAGAAGGACACAAAACCCAATTTGACCATTACCCAGATGTCAGGCAGAGTGGCTCCTGCGGGTCACGGGATGCATGGTCCAGTCTGAGGGTACAGCCGTCCATCTCCATACACCCATGTACAAAGCATCTAAATTTGAAACACAGCAAGTGGAAGACCTGAATAGAAAAATAAGCAAATCCAAAACCTCATGTGCAAATTTCAGCACCCTCTTCTTATAAAAATATTTTTTATAGAAATTTACATTTCCTACCTGAGCTTCCAGCAACATTATGTGCTTAGTCAATGTTGCAACCTTTCAAAATAAGTCTGTTTAATATCAAAAAGGTATCACATACATCAGCTGCAACCAACTCCTGGCTTTGTGGTGATACAGTGGTTACAATCTAGCAAGAGCTTCATGAAAATACGACTACTACAGGTAGCACCTATCTCATATTGGGTGTTTTTCCCCCAACCTACCCTATATATTTCTACAAATCAATTTTATAGAGATTTCATAATAAAGAATTCACCTGAGGAAAAGTGTACAGTCCCTGGCATTTGCTATGATCACAGTGCTCTGTTCATCACTTCAATCATTATTAAAGCATTTTCATTATTTAAGTAATAATAGGCAATACAAACCAGACACACAAACACACACAAAATCACCTCCCTTCTCAATCTCTCCATTTCCTCTGCTCTACATCGCTGCTCTTTATGGCTATTCGTGCAATAATATTAATGGGTCTTTAAGCAGTTTCATTGAGATGTATTCCCGTACTATGTGGTCCAGCTGCAACCAAAAAGAATGTGTTTGTTTTTTTTCCCAAAGCAGTTTATAAGTCCTTTAATGTAAAATTGGAAAACGAAAGAGAAAAGTGTTTGAAAAATATTATAAATTTTAAAAGAGAGTCTAAGGGAGCTTCCAGGATCCCTGGAACGCCATGGCACCGTCGTGTTAGGGTCGCAGTTCCCCGCAGGGGACCTTGGCTGGCTAGAGTCTCTCCTTGACCCGGGGACGGGCGGCTGGCCGCTCTGTCTAGTAGCGGCGGAGCGGGAGGCTGCTGATTGGATGACCCATGCCGGGGTCGAGTGGGATCAAGGCGGACGCCAGCGAGGCATAGTCCAGAAGGCACAATTTCTAAAGGACATCCCTGGGTGTGGACTAGACACGAACGCACCATTGGGCTCCCAGGCTCCTGGTGTTTCTTGTGGGGATGCATCCCTTTAGCACCCTGGGTTCCTGCAGTGTTCCTAGCAAAACCATGGTCAAGACTGTTGACAGCACCCACACTTCCCCATCCTAAAGCAGCCAACTTTAGAGCTGTGACAGGTAAGCTGCATGCAGTAGGGCCATGGTGACCTGGCGTGAACCTCAGTGCAGAAAACCCTTCTTCAGGAACATCGTGGGGTCTCCACCCAATTCCCACTCCTCTCGTGGAACGGAGCCAGTGGTGCTTCACATGCAGTACTGTGGCTTCTCGGTGATGGCTGTTGGCTTACTATCCTCCCTATAGAACTGGGTGACAGACTTCCAGGAGCACAGACCTCTCCACAATGTGCCAGAGTTTTCATGAAAATGGGCCTGCCAGGTTTGGCTAGTTGTTAAAACATTCCATGGGGGAATGGAAACTAGAACCTGAGGATTTTGAATGCCCTTTTACACCTGGGGGAATGGACATATGGTATAAAATGAAGAATACCATACATGCTTTGGGATACTCAGAAATAAAATAAAGAGAAACTGGCAAAAAGAATTTCAAAGATACATTGGTAGGATACCAATCAGACAATGAAAGGCATGTATATGCAAAATCAAGGAACCCAGACAACCCCATTGAGGATAAAATCATAGAAAAACATGCCCAGACACATTGGGATCACATAGCAATATGCCATGGACAAGGAGAGAGTTCTGAAAGCTGTAGAGTAAAGCAACTTGTTTTGTTCAAGTGAGTCCCAATAAGATTAAGCAGCAATTTCTCAAAAGAAATCAGGAAGACAGAAATCAAGAAGGCTAAAAGGCAAAGGGAGATGAAATTTTTCAAGTGTTGACAGAAATGATTCACTTATAATATTATATATAGGGAGACAGGCTCTTGTAAATGAAAGGTAAATTGACATGGTATCCCCATATTAAAACAAAGAAACAAAAAATCCTGAGGGAATCTCTCACCACTTGTGAAGCCCTAGAAACAACTTTAACCAAGTTCTTCAGATAGAAATGAAAGGACACTCAACAGTGGGTCAAATTACCTAAAAATTGAAGATCCCTGGTAATTTCCAACATTTTTGTAATTGTAAATACCAGTAAAAATGTATTGGGTTTTTGGCATGGAACTCCATATTTTAAAGTCTGTAAAATTCAAGTGCATAAAAGTTAAAGATAAACTATGGTTAGGAATATTCAGGGTTGAAGATATCATAGGCAACAATTACAACAAAAAGAGTGCTCAAGAGGGCATAGGAAGAGTATATGTGTATATGGACTACAGTTAACCCTACACTAAAAAAAATTGGTTTATCAAATGTAGCAAAGATACCACGCTAATGTAAAATGTTAATGATAAGGAAAACTGGGTGTTTGGGGGGGTTATATGAGAACTCTGTTCATTCTGCAAGATTTTTCTGTAAACCATAACAACTATAATTAAAAATAAATCTGCTGCCTAGGACAAAAAAAAAAACAACACTATATAAAAGAAAAGGGTCAGTTAAAGAAAAAGACAAGAATTAAATAGAAAAAACATTTGTAAAATACCTAGCAAATTACAAATTTTGAAAATGACTTTTAAAATATCTACTATCGTGTTAGTATAATTTTTTCCTAAAAATGAGAGCATTACTCAGAAGATAATAAACTTCTTTTGAAAATTTTAAGGCATTTAGTTAGCTCCTTTGAAAAGTACAGCTTTAAAACAAGAGAGGACTCAAAGATTTCCTTTCCTGGTGAAGGCAATTGGTTCAAAAATTATTGTACAATTTTTTATATTAATTAAATAAAGGTAGCTACAGTAACTGGGAGAATAATGCTAACTAGTTCCAAATGTTTTTCTCTGCTTTTTAATCTTGGAATAAACCCACTTTTGATTCAGTAATTTAGGGGAAATCTTTGTGAATTATTTCATGAATCTGTCCTCTATTGATAACCAGGTCTAGTTTTTCTTTCACAGAAAGCACTTCTAATTAGTCTCATAATTTTTGAGTATTTCTCATGTATATAGGGATTCTGTACCAGTTACCCATTTGGAAATCACTGCTGTTCTGTCATATTCTAATAGTTTGAAAGTATTTGAAATAAAATGAAAGTTATTCAGGTAGTAAAAAGGAAGGATGACTGCACATAAATAAACTTCCTCCCAACAACACAATGCCCAGTCCCTAACCTGAATCTGTCCCCTGCATGCACATGCCCCTGCACACCACCAAGGAGGAATAAACATCTATAGGCTGAAGAAAGACACAAAGCCCAATTCAATTCTACCCCAGATGTCAGGTGGGGTGGCTCACAGGCTTCAAGGAATGCACGGTCCAGTCTGGGGACACAGCTGTCCATCTCAATACACAAATGAGCACAGCCTCTAACTTGAAGGGCAACAAATGGAAGCCTTGAATACAGAAATAGGCAAATTCAAAAAATTCATGTGTGACTATCAACATCCTCTTTTGGTAAATATATTTTTTATTGAAGTATATAATTCATACTTGGCAGATAACAACATTATATATTTTAAAAGTTGGGAACTCACAAAATAAACATATGTAACATCTTACAGGTATCCCATACATCAGCCTCCACCAGGTTGTTGCTCTGTGGTGATACATTTGTTAGAAACTAGGCAAAAGCATCATGAAAATATCATTGCTCACTGTAGTACATACTTCACATTGTGTGTATTTTCCCTAACCAATCCTATTTTTTTCTACAAATCAATTTTATAGAGACTTAATAATAAAGAATTCAAATGAAGCAAAGTGTACAAGCCATGGTATTTGCTATAATCACAGAGCTTTCTGTTGAAAACACTTCAATTATTATTAAATCATTTTTATTATTTCAATAATCAACAAAAACCAGACACAAAAACCCACACAAAAATCCCTCTCTCTCAATCTCTACATTTCCGCTGCTCTAAAGAGCTGCTGTTTTTAGCTATTCTGGCAGTAATATTTATTAGCTTCTTATGCCATTTTATTGAGATATATTCCCATGCCTTGTGGTCTAGCCAAAAGCTAAAAGGAATGCTTTTTTTTTTTTTTTTGAAAAAGCAGTTAATAAGAACTTTAATATAAAATTGTAGATCAAAAGAGAAAAGGGTTTGAAAGAAACAATAAATTTTAACAGAGAGTGTAAGGGACCTTCCAATAACAATTAAGTGCCATGCTCTGTCTTACTGTGTCCACCGATCTCTGCTGGGATGCTTGGCCCATGAGCGGCACTCTTTGACCTGGGGCTAGGTGACTGGCAGCTCTGTCTGGTGTCAACGAGGTAGCAGGTTTCTGGTGGGATGGCACACACCGGGTTGGGGCAGTTTACAGTGCCTACACTGGCAAAGACAGGCTCAGAAGGTTTGAGTTCTAAAGGATATCCCCAGTGGCAGATCAGACATGAACACACCACTGGGCAACCAAGCTCCTGGTGTGTGTGTTGGGGTGAGGGGTCCCTTTAGCCTACGAGGTTCCTGCAGAGTCCCTGGCAGAACCATGGTCAACAGTTTTGACAGCACCTGCCCCTTCGGCTTCCCTAAAATCACCCAAGAGAGTAACTTTGGGGCTGTGCCATGGAGCCCTGTCTGAGGTATGAACCTCAGCCAAGAAAACCCTCCTGCAGGAACATTGTGGGGGTATCCACCCAGACCCCACACCTCTTTTGGAACCAAGTGGGTGTCATTTCCCAGGCAGTGCTGTGGATTCTCAGTGGCAGCTGCTGGCTTACTATGCTCCCAATTGAAGTGGGTCATAGACTTTCAGGAAAATAGACCACTACACAATGTGCTAGAGTTTTCAGGAAAATGGAACTGCAAGTCTCGGCTAGTTGTTAAAACAATCCAAGGGGGAATGGAAACTGGAACCTCAAGGAACCCAAAGAAACCTAAACAGGATAGAAGATAGAAGCATAGAAAACCATGGCCAGACACATTGGGATCACACAGCATAATGCCATGGAAAAGAAGAAAGTTCTGAAAGCTGCAAGAGTAAAGCAACATGTTTTGCTTATGTGAGTCCCAATAAGATTAAGCAAGGGTTTCTCAACAGAAATCTTGATGCCAAAAATCAAGAAAGCAAGAAGGCAAAAAGGCAAATTAAGATGAAGTATTTAAATGGTTGACAGAAAATTATTCAATTCTCATAATATTATACCTAGGGACACAGGATCTTGAAAATGAGGGGTTAATTAATATGGCATCCCGATATTAAAACAAAGAAACAAAAATTCCTGAGGGAGTCTTTCAGCACTTGTGCTGCCCTAGAAACAATTTTAACCAAGTTCTCCAGATAGAGATGAAAGGACAATCAACAATGGGTCAAATTACCTAAATATTGAAGATCTCTGGTAATTTCCAACATTTTTGTAATTATAAATACCAGTAATAATGCATTGGGTTTTTTGGCATGGAACTCCATATTTTAAAGTATGTAAAATTCAAGTGCATAAAAGTTAAAGATAATCTATGGATTCGGATATTCAGGTTATGAAGACCTAGTGGGTAACAATTACAACAAAAAGAGAGAATACAGAAGGGAATAGGAAGAGTGTATGTGTATATGGACTACAGTTGACCCTATACTAACAAAAATACTGGTTTATCAATTGTAAGAAAGATACCACACTAACATAAAATGTTAAATATAAGGAAAACTAGCTGTTTGGGTGGGATATATGAGAACTCTCTTCATTCTGCATGATTTTTCTGTAAACCATAACCGTTATAATTAAAAATAAATCTGTTGTCTTGGACAAAAAAAACCATTATATAATGATAAAGGGCTCAAAGACAAAGACAACAATTAAATATATATATGGGAACAATTATATATATAGCAAAGCTACAAAATATAAGAAGCAAATGTTGACAAATTGAAGAGAGAATTTGATAGTGGAAATTGACTAATAGGAGTTTTCAATGCACCATATTCAATAATGGATTGACCCTTTAGACAGAATATCAATAAGAAAGAGTGGAATATAAAGTGTTAAAGATTGGGGTAGGGGAAGTGGGGATGTATGGAAATCTCTGTTTCCTGTAAGAATTTTTCAGTAAAACAACTGCTTCAATAATAACATGAATAAAATAAAAAAACTACTAAAATCATGATGAAATTACTTTCAAGAGAAAAATAAACTTTAGAAAAATTGTCCCCTACACATGAGCTTGAGAACTTCCAAAAACTTAACAATCAATCTGAGAGGGTTGGAGGTATTAATAAATGAGGTTTATTTTAGAATTGTTAATCATTCTGTGAGCAAATATTTTCCAGATGAACCCTACTTGGTGTTACACATCTAATAGAATAAAAATGTATTTAAAAAAAAAAGAGAATGTAAGTCCAGGGTTGTATTAATATACTCCCTTCTAAGAAATACATGCTAGAGGTAGAAACATTTAAATGTTAATAATAATTCTGACAAAAATGAAATCAATGATAATATCATTCTTCTTTCTGTATTTCAGTACTAACTATTGGACCCAATAATCTCTGAGTATGAGATAAATTGCAGGTTTAGTGGTTTTATTTTCATTTAGTCCATATTTACTTATGGATTTTCAAATTCCTATTTGGAAATTCTTCATATCTTATTGGAAAGAATTACTGCTGACAACAATGGTTCAATGCCTTCTTTTAAGGGGCAAGAAACTCAAAATCTTTTTCACAATCCTCCTGAGAAAATATTATGGATCAAGATGGATGCTTTTATTTAATGAGTATGCATAAGTTTGCATGAAGTAAAATGATGTACCAGAAACATATCTCTTCTGCAGTCCTGAGTCAATTAAAAACAGGTCTATAATTTCTTTGAAGAAACTTACAGAATACTTATCATCACATGACTCTTTCAATTGGCATGGAAGCAAGCAATCAAATAGTGAGGGTGGGAGTGGAAGGAATGACAGAGAAAGATGGAAAATGGAGAAAAATGTCCAGAAGTTAAGCAGACTTCAACGTAGGGAATCAACAGTTGCATCTGGAACCTGGCAAGTCCATGTGGACACCAATACACCAAGATGGCACTAGAAGACCCTCATAAGATTT
Organism: Cabassous unicinctus; assembly: GCA_029593785.1. Lineage (NCBI taxonomy): Eukaryota > Metazoa > Chordata > Mammalia > Cingulata > Chlamyphoridae > Cabassous > Cabassous unicinctus. Next base: position 26,923 of record JAQZBX010020065.1, read on the forward strand.
CCACCACCCAGAATGCAGTTACCATAGATTCCCAGGAGAAGTTCTGGATATTCCCCTGGGATATTATCATTGGCCCCACCAGGGTTATTGGTGGGTGGGGTAATCAATCAAAACAGCAAACAACTGAGACTCCTCCCATGCCATTAGCAAAGGGGTGGTAATTAATGGTATGAAAGCAGGCACAAAGGTAAAATTGCTCCTTCTCTTGCTCCCTGCTCCTTACTCCTGCTCCCAGTATCTCCCATCCTTCTCTGGGCGCTTGTGGTTTCTGTGCCGTGCTCTTGCCATGTCCCACTGTGCAGATCAACACACAAGTAAAACCCAGGCATTTTTAATCTACAATGGTTAATTGTAGTCTATAAATCAGCCCTCTTTGTCACTCTTCAGCCCCTTACCCTCTACCAGGGACCTGTGATCTGCTATTTTCTCCCATTTCTCTTCTCTCCCTACCTTAATAAATTGCTGGCCTAACTAACCAGACATGCTTTGAAATTCATTTCTGCAGCATAAGTCAAGGACCTAGATTAAATCTGGTAACATATTTGGTGAGCTAGCCAGGAGATTATTGCTGAGTGTAAGTAACAATGTCCTATAATTTGTTTAATGTCTTATTTTGCTTATCCATTTTAAACTGGATTGCCTACAAGACCGTATGGGATGAATTCCCAGGAGGGAAGAGTCCGGGTCACAGGAACTGTCTGCATCCATGCCATGTGTTCAGTCTTGTGAGACCTGACCCCAGCTGGGAGGACTGGGGCCCAGGGCAGGGTCTCAAAGTGGGGACCTGCCAATACAGAGGTCTCCCAGCCAAGTGCTGGGTGTTGTAAAGCTTTTTCAAGTCATTTTAGCAACCAGGCAGATTTGCCCGTTGACCATTGCCTTCTACTGCTCTCTTCCCTTGGCAGCACCAAGGCAATGACTCAGAGCTGGGGGCTTGCCTTCTCCGGGTCCATGCCTTTGCAGACCTGACTTAGGCAGTGGCAAGAAGTACCATGATGGATGCCATTGGAGTTCCCTTCCCCAAGGGGGTCACAAGCCAGGACTCCTCTCATAATTAAACTTTATCTACATTGTTGTTTTACCTTTCTACTGCCTACTACTGAATTTCTCATTACAGGTTTGAGTTAAAATGTTTTGGAATGTCTTAAAAACTGGTACTGAAAATGCATTTGCTAGTAAAGAATTATTGCCTCGGGGCCACAAAGCCTGTTGGCTAGAACAATTTACCTCTAATCACTTAGTGGACTTTTGATGGCTTATCTAACTGGGAAAATACCAAATGGTAAAGTCATAAGAATAACCTACTTTCTAAGACCTCTATAAGAAAAGGAAGAAGAAACACAATTCGGCTTGGTAGCTTCAGTCCAAAAACTGACCCTGAGAGCTCTTCGGTCTGTCTCCCAAGTGTGCAACAGCCCTGGCATTGCCCAGCAGCAGGGACTCTGGTTCCTGAGGTGGCAGTAACCAGAGACATAACTCTGAATGTCCCCCAAGACCTAAGAAGTCTTGGGCACTTTGATTCAGAGAGTAGCCTAAACATCCTCTGAGACGTATCTCAGATGCTTCAGTTTGGGGCAACTGTTCTGTCTCCCACCAGTCAGCTTGGGTGCTTTGGTCTGAACTTCAAGGTTTCAGGCATCTCCCAAGACCTAGGTCAGCCACAGGGACACTTATGAGCTCTGGACTCTGGATTTCAGGATGCTGGAACCAGAGCATCAGCTCCAAATTTGGAGTGGTGAATGTTTAGTCAGACTTGGACTCTGGGATGTCAGATTAGTTGAATAAAAATTGCTTCTTCATTCTTCATTCTTCCTAGAATAATGAGCACGGTCTCTAGCCCACCATTAAACTCTCCATAGGAGTGTCTTTGCAAGAATCAGGAAACTCTACCTACTGCTGATCTACATGGCCACAGTATAGCTAAGAGCAGCCTCTGTATAAGACCCTAAATTCCAGTTAGACTAGTATAATAGGGGAGGACAGATAAATCTGAGGGCTAGAAACCTCATGTCATGTCTCCTTAAAGAAATGAGGAAATATACCTCCAACTTCCATTAGTTTAAATTCAGTTGTGCCTCTAAAAGGTGTGAATGGAGATCAAGATCCAAATCAGTTATTAAACTTCTGGAAAATAAAAAACCTCATGTGCCATCAATTAAGATCAAAGAGTTCCTACAGATGCTAAGGGTATAAAGTTCCCTCTTCTGTTTTAATCTGTGCTTAACTATGTGTTCAACTTTGAAATCTGTGTTTAACTTTCTCAATTTGCTTGTGCCTAGGAAATCAGATTTGGGGTTGACCTGTTACAAATTGGATAACAGCGAAAGGTAACCTAAAAATGAGTCTTTCAATGTCAATACTGCCTTGCAAGTGGATTTAATGTATAAATCACAAGTGGAATTGGTTCAACTGTGAGAAAAGCAGAAAACTTAGCAAAGTTGTTTACAGATTCCATTGTTTACTAATTGTAATCTAAGGTCAATTAACTAGTCTATGTGGTTGTGTTCAATTAAAAAGAGTTGTAAAAGCATCCTCTAAACTGAAGCATTTGAATGGCTAGTTCCAAGAAGCAATTATTCACTAAAAGCCTAAATTGATATTAATGGCAAAAGGTAACTTCATAGCAGTGAAACTTGTTGGAAGCCATCTCAATCTGCATATTCAAGTGGTAGTATCAAAAGATAATATTGATTCCATTAGGAATCTTCAGTATTCATTAAAAAATGAAATGTAGTTTTTCCTGTACTGCTAAAGTAAAATGTCTGCTACTTACCATCTTTGTAGTAAAAGTGTATAAAAATCAACAGATAGACTTCAGCATTGACAAATTCTCTGTGCATTCAAACCAGGCCTTCAATACACTGCAGGTTGCCTCTCCATTTGAGTTGTTGGCTAGGTTGGTCACTGACCCCTAAAACAGTAAAGTTGTCTACTCTGTCTATGGTTGGGCTCCTGAAGTCAATGGAGACTATGTTGCAGTTTCAAACTCTTGCAGCAGCCAATGATGGCTCAATAGGTGAAATGTACAATGAATATCACCTCCAGACTGGCACTTTTTCATAGTGCCAAATGGTGCTATGCACCATGCCAGTGGAATACTAGAACCTACTTTCCTAGCTTTTCACTGGGGTCAACGGTGCTGCAGCATGCCAGCTGTGTGAAGGACATAACAAGTGGAGCAGTGATCACCAGAGTACTGTGAGTAGAACTTAAACACAATTGGCATTATGACCTGCTCCCATGGAGAGATAACATGTAAGGTTTTGCAAACCTGAAACTTAAATCTATTAATTACAGCTAAAAGAAAAACGTATACACTGAGTAGTGCATTAATTCATATTATGTGCTGTACCCATATCCTATTCTAGATAATTGTGGTGATATCTTTTCTATTCTAGATCATATGCCAAGGGACATTAAACATGTTAAAAGTCCTGGTAAACTTCATTTTCTAAGTAGTTAATGAACGTGCTTAACCCAGGTATCCTTCTTACCCCTTGTTCTAGCACCTGTACCAGTACCTAACATTCCAAAGTATACCCTGGGTGAACAAATCAAGTCATCTAGCCTGGAGTTCACCCTAGAAACTTATGGGTGGCTTGTTAAGGACACTCAAGTCTGCCTGCCAGGAGCAGTGCAGTAGAGGGTCCTTCATGGACTTCACCAAGCCACTCATACACTGGGGAGGACTGGCAAACCCACATGCCATCCTGTCAGGGCTAAGCATTTCCCAACAGAAAGGAAATGGCAAATGAGGTGCTAAGACCCAATTCAACTTAGCCCTTTTGAGATGGTCCATGGACAACCTTTCCTCACTCAGGACCTGGGAACCAGTTTCTGATCAAAATAAGAAAACAAGCCTCTGTCTCAATTAAAGCCTAAATAAAAGGAACTGTATTCTGTAGTTCTGATCACTCCGACAGCTATTAGAGTGAAAGAGATTTCCAGCTTGGTGCACTAATCCTGAGTGAAGCCAGCTACCCAGGAAAGTGCCAGTTACCAGAAGCATCTGATGAGATGCATGAGTGCCAGTCATTGGATGGCCTGAAATACCTCTTCCAAGAGACAAAGCTAAGCAGTGTCTATGTCAAACCCAACTGTTCCCTCTAACTCTAGCCCAGATGCCTATTTTTAGGGAGAGGGCAAACCAAACACCCCTTAAGAAACTTTATCTGTTTTCATTTCCTGCAGCTTAACTAAAAAGGGCAATGCCTCTTCTCATTCCTCTCCTACCATAGGAATTAGGATTGGTCATTTATACCTAACCCCATTGTCTATTACAATCCCTTCTATCTAGAGTTAACCAACAGCATAATGCAACTGAAAGAATACTGTTTCCCTTCAACTTAGTTAAAATGCAGCCTTTACAACCACATAGCCTTTTTCACTTTTGTGGTCCAGTATCCTCTTAGTGAGACTGTATATCCTCAAGATTCTAACTCAAGTTTATTTCTTTCAGAATCAACATCTTGTTAGCCCTATGGGGATTTCATGCAGCTTCACCCAGGATGCCAGATCCGTCTTCCTCCAATGGAGATAGAATAGCCAGAAGGGTTTACACCTTGTCAGGTAGGGCCTACTGCCCCTAACCGACCAGAAATAGTTACAGAAGAATGAACATCTCCCTTCAGTACCACTTTAAGAATAAAGGTGTAAACTCTCTGAAGGGGGAATGAAGCAGGCTTCATATAGGGAATCAAGATGGATATGGAACGTGGCAAGTCCAAGTGGACACTAATACCCCAAGATGGCTGCAGGAAGACCCTCATGAGATTTTCACCACCCAGAATGTGATTCCCAGAGATTCCCAGGAGAAGTTCTGGATATTCTCCTGGGACATTATCATTGGCCCCATCAGGGTTATTGATGGGTGGGGTAATCAATCAAAACAGCAAACACCTGAGACTCCTTCCATGCCATTAGCAAAGGTGTGGAATAATTAACAGTTTAAAAGCAGGCACAAAGGTCAAACTGCCCCTGCTCCCTGCTCCTTGCTCCCTGCTCCTGCTCCCAATGGCTCCCATCCTGCTCTTGGCCCTTGTGGCTTGTGCACCCTGCTTTCACCATGTCCCCTTTGTGTGGATCAACAAGCAAGTAAAACCTGGGCATTTATAATCTGTAATTGGTAATTGTAGTCTGTAAATCAGCCCTCTTTATCACTCTTCAGCCCCTTACCCTCTACCGGGTCCCATGATCTGCTATTTTCTCCCATTTCTCTTCTCTCCCTACCTCAATAAATTGCTGGCCCAACTAACCTGATGTGCTCTGAAATTCATTTCTGCAGCATAAGTCAAGAGCCTAGATTAAATCCGGTAACAGGAGGGCATTGCAAATCATGTACAAGGTCATTAGAACCTTCTCTGCTTGCTAAGAAGAATGGATCCCTGATGTTTTTAAGCATGCCTGGAATATGACTAGTGGGGTGTTAAGCTTGGTCAAAACCACTCTCAAGGCATTTCAAAAAATATAACCAGTCAGAGGGCTATCAGAAGAGAGTGAATTTAACTAGTAGTCAATCCTAAGGAGATTACTAGAAAACTCCTACTGTTTGCTAAAGGAGCTCCTGGGATAGCATTCAGCCAAGGGTTGAAGAAGAAATGACCACAAAAATAAGAAAATATTTACACCTCAATGATTAGACAGTCTATCAAACCCATGTGACACCAGATATATCCTTGCTTACCCAAGGATGGAAAACATTTTCAAGGAAGGCTAAATTAGCCTTCATGCCCTAGGTTCCAAAGTTTCTCCCAACAGGGCTGGCTGAAACTGGTAGGAACAGGCTCCACCTCGACTTTGCAGGTCAGGTAAATGCAACCACCTGGTGGTACTGGTGGTCCATCATGAGATTTGGCTCACCCCTCCTCCACCTCCTCCACTGCGGGGATCTCCGGACGGTGTGGCTTGAACATATCCACTGCCCATTGTTTTGGGGACAGGGGGCAGGAGGGATTGAGTGATAAAATCTTTAAATAGAATTCTCCTCAATTGAAGACCAGTTTGAATAGAATGCACAGACATGAAATAAAAAAGGCTCTCTTCCAAGAAACAGGGTCATGAAGCTCTAATTCTGTTTTGAGAGAGTGGTCCAAATATAGATGTATTATGAATAAACCAGGAGTCAAACTCACAATTATGGGGGAAGAGTAGAAAACACATGAGAGGGTAGCGGATGTGGCTCAATAGATAGAGCTCCCGTTTACCATATGGGAGGCTTGTGAGGGCAGGCCGGCCCATGTGGCACGGTGGGCTGATGCAGCAAGACCTCACAGCAAGGGGGAGATAAGCAGACACAGAAGAAACGCACAGCAAATGGACACAGCAAACACAAGCAGCAAGGGGGGGATAAATAAATAAATAAATAAATCTTTAAAAAAAAA